>VYZT01009752.1:160221-359442 GCA_013400735.1 Pomatostomus ruficeps
CGCTGCGCTGGACGGGGGAGCCGCGCTGCCCCTCGGGGCCGCCGCCCGGGGCGCGGGGGCACGGCCGCGCCGGGACTGCTCCAACCGGGGACGCTGCGGTGCTTCCTCCCCTTGCCCCGCAGCCGCCGTGCCCCGCCTGTGCGACCCGCCCGGCCCAGGCCGTCCCGCCCATCCTCCGGCATCGTTCGGCCAGGACTGTCCCCCCGCCCTGTGCCCGTTCCCTGGGGGCGACCTGCAGCGAGCATCGCCTCCCGCTCGCTGCGGGCCCTGCCGGCCCAGGAACCACTTTCGGTGCGGAGCACTTAAACAGCGCTCGAAATTCTTACATCTTCTTACATAGTCCTCTTAGTTACTATGTGACATCAAAGTTCTTCCAAAAGTCCAAGTTCCAAGTCAGAACTGGGATCAGGAGAGAAGGGAAAGTCTTTGAAAAAGCACATGCTCCTTCATTAAAACATAAAATAATGTTTTTCTTGTCGTCTGTTTCACGGCCTCCAACGTCCCCTTTAAGGAAAACCAACGGGGTTTTGCCCGACTGGAACTTGCTCACTTGTGTGGAGGGGTTTCAGCCCCCTAGGTCACCCAGAGCCAAAGGGGACCCTCCTGGGAGCAGAGCACCCTCCACCAGTGCTGGTTTGGTGCACCTGGAAGGAAGCAATGTGTTGGGGGTTGCAGCTTCTAACATTTTTTATTTATTTATTTTCAAATGTTTGCATCCATGCAGGACCTGTCTATGCTAACCTGGGCTCAGCCTCTAATTTGTATATTCACTGTGTTACTTTTTTTGGTTTCTTTAAGGCTTGCTATTTAAAACCCACCCACGTATTCATTTTCTGCCTGTTTGGTAGCTTCAGAATTCAAATTAACGATGTGCAATGTTTTGTCAAATGACCTGTGGGCATGAATGCCAGCAGAAATGTCTGAACAGCTACAATGCAAATGTGTGAATACTCCCGAAACTCAGCTCTGAAACTCAGCTTCAGAGAATGCTGAGAGTTGCTCCTTGCTCTGCTCTGCTCTGTTCTGGTGGCTGCAGGAGCTGAAGTTGGGCACTCTCCGGATAAGAAGAGATGGAAAAGCAAACCAGGCATTGCTTTGTAACACAGCACGTGTTCCTGTAGTGCAAAGAGCAAAGTTTAAATGTACGTTGAACCCCAGGCTATGGCTTCTGAAAGGCTGGGTTTTTTGTTGTTGAGTTTGGAATTGATCATTTCTCTAGAGTAGAGCTTTATAAAATCATACTTAGAAGTGCAGAACGCCTGTCTTTAGAATCGTGGGGATTGGTAAAGTTCTCCTAAACCTTTGATTTTTAGGGTCATGTTTAGGAGGGGACTGTGGTCTGCAATTTCTTGAGTTTTGAGGGAGTTTGAGGTTGGAAGTTCTTGTTTTATAAGCGCTTTCATTTAAATGCTTCTGCGGGGCTGACAGGCATTATCACCTCTGGTGTGATCTTGGTAATTATGGATAGCAACAGGGCATCATTGTTAAGACTTGGTGCTAAATGAGACTGCTTTGATTAGTTGTAAATCCCTGAGATTTTTCCAGTGTTTTGAGCTGAATTTTCATCTTTATCAGTTTAAGTGCCCACATAGGGGATCAGCAGAGGAAATTGAGTTGAGACTAATAGTTAACAATTTACCGTACATCATGGATTTTCGGTCAAGTGATAAAAGGCTGGCAGGAAATGAGAAATTGATATCTCAACTAAGAGTAAACATGTGTTAAGTGTAGCTTTTACAAGATTGTTTGATAAATTATAAATCGGTTTAGGCAGAGCACAATCCGTACTGACATGTTTTGGTTAGTTTGAAGCTGATAACACCAACGCTTGAAATAAGTTTATACATCTGGAGGCAGATCTGTGGCCGATGCAAATTGTCATAGTGCTAATGATGTTAATTGGGCTCCAGCACTTTGTGCTGATGGAGAGTCTGCCTTAGTGTCTGTAATAAACACTGTTTTGTATTCGTGGTATATGAGTCTGAGAAGCAGCTGGAATTAACTTGGGAGGTAACTAGATTTTTGTTAGGGAGGATTTTAAGCAAATGAATTTTTTTGAAGGTCAGTTTGTGGTTAGGTTTGAGATGAAACATGCAAGTTACCTTGTTACTTTTCAAGAGATGCTAGAAGTTTTGGGCCTACATCATGTCCTCATTCTGCAAGAGCTTTTGTAAGTGCTTCACTATGAGCATGATTCTACTGACAGCAGTAACACTGCTCACTTGTCAGTCAGCGTGTGCAGCCTTGGACACTGGAGGAAAGCGTGTAAGAATGTTTGTGCAGTGCTTTAAAGATCTCGTGTCTGTAAAGCAAGAAATTATTTTGTTTTAGGTTATCTAAAAATGTGCTTATAAAGCTTAGTGGTCTGAGGACCTGTCGAGCAGCACAGTCTGTATTTACTGAGGTGAAGCCAGACAAGCACAGCAGCCTTGCAGTACAGCAGCCTGAGCACTGCATTTCCTAAATCGACGGTAGGGTTAGAAATAACCATGTCACCTTCTGTTGCAGACCCGTGTTTGTATATTCCTCGTTTCGCACACATGCTGGAGTTTGGGGATAAGAACCACGAGGTGTCCATGACGGCTCTGAGGCTGCTGCAGAGGATGAAGCGGGACTGGATGCACACCGGCCGCCGGCCCTCGGGGCTCTGCGGAGCGGGTATGTCAGAGCCTGCCCGTGTCTCTTCCCCCACAGCAGGTGGGATGGGAAAGCCTGGAACAGATGAGGACTTTCCCCTTTCATTGGTGATATCCACGTTCTCGGGGTTTTGTTCTGTCAGACATCTACAGATTATATAAGTCTTCATCGAAATAGTTTCTGAAACTCTAACTTCATTTTTGCCCTTGCTCCTACAGTACTTGCTCAGATCCTTTGTAGCTTACAATTTGGATTTTTTTTTTTAAGCTCCTTTCTGGTGCTTTCCTTGCCCCCACTCTGCAGGCTCTAGCGGCTAAAAGGTTTTTTTGTCAGCTAAAACGACACCATTAGTGCAAGCACTTTGATTTGTGTCTTTACACAGAGGCTTATGCAAGAAGTGCCCTCTTTGACCTGTTTTGTGAAATTATTTTTCTCTCTTTTTTCATCTTTTCCAAGATCCATCACTATCATGATACTTGCATAAAACCTATGGTTTTGGGAGGGCCAGGTTAAAAGATAGTAGCCAGTGAGGTCAGAGTAACAAAGAGTGTAGATAGTCACAGAGTTCATGTATGTGCTTTATTTTATTTGAAAGATCTTACATGTGTATGCATGAATGAGAAGTAATGCTCAAACCTTTGGGAACCCAGGACTATGCAGTCTTTTTGACATTTCTAGTCCCTTTTTTGTTAATAGTACTTGCTTGTTGCACATTGCTAAAAATTTGAGTATAGACTGTGGGAGAGCAGTCTGCTTTTGGATGCGCTGCATGGGCTGTACCCACACGAGCGAGTAATTGAATTCAACAGACATGGATCAATAGATGGAAGCAGGTGGTGCTGAGCCCCTCCATCCATCCATGCAATATGCAGCTCACGTGTGGGACTGTGGACCGAGTTTAGTTTGGTTCCCCGGCCTAAATGTCCATGCTACACATAGCTTGAAGGACCAGTTGTTAGTTCAGCCCTGGTGTTCCTGTTAGGAGCACTTTAAACACATACCAGAAGTGGAGCTCTGGTTTACTTTCCTCTGTAAAAAAGCATTTTTGTATGCTTAAAACTGCTCTTAACAGTGAGCTACTGTATGCTGAGTGGGGGTGGTGCTTCAGAACAGAGCTGGTGCTCTGAATCAACACACCATGTAAATGCAACTGGTTATCTGGCTGTGTAGAGGGTCTTGCAGGAGAGCACTTGGGCACCAGCAAGACAGGGATAGCAGTGGCACCAATGAGGAGAACAGCTTAGGCACATTCAGTGGTTCTCTGGAGATCTTTTAATTCAGGACAGAACTCAGTGAGTTCTGCCAAAAAAAATGGTAACTTTGAAAATAAGTGATCATTGAAATTATTCTTGTGCTGTAGATGACCATGGTTTCCCAAATGTTAAAGCATAGAATTTTCAGGGTGCAGTTTGCATTCGGCTTAGTGGGTGGAAAACAAAGTTTATAAAGTCAAGTCCATCACCAGTATTCAAGGACACAGCTGAGCATAGGCATTTACAACTCTTTAGCTAAAGGCAGGGACAAAGAGAGGGTATAGTTACCTGTCTGTTTTCTGCTTTTCTTCAGGAAATTTCCCTCTTTTCAATATTAACTTTCCCTACTTGATCTCTAGCTCTGCTGGTGGCGGCAAGGATGCATGATTTCCGACGGACTGTTAAAGAGGTCATCAGGGTGGTGAAGGTTTGTGAGTCTACATTAAGGAAAAGGTCAGTGCTGTCTTATTGCTTTTATCTTTCGTTTATAGTCCTGAACAGTGATACAGCCTAAAATAAATGTATATTGGAGAAAACCTGGTTATTTTCACAAGTGCCACGACTCAAACAGGTATATGTTTTAGCTGGCCATTTTAGACTACTAACACTTTGCCTCTTATATAAGGCCTGAAATGCTTAGCACAGATGGTAAGGAACACAGTGCCTATCCAACAGGTGAAGACTTGAAGGCAAAATAATGCTGTGTCAGTAATATTAACAGTGTTGTCCTGTCCTCAGTAATTTATTATCAATTTATTGATTCTCAAAGCCGACAGTCTACTGTGAAATTTTTTTTTCATTAATCCAGAATCCAGTGATGAGAAGTCTTGTCTTTAAGCTGTTATTGAACAGAAGTTTTCAAAATATTTTGCTGGAATGTTCATTTTTGGTAGTGTTGCACTGCTAATAAGTAGAAGACAGCACAGTGAGTCTAATGATAAATTCAGTGAAGGATCCCCTGAAAGCAGGAATTTTCCAAGTACCTTTTGTGCGTTTATTTTTTTAAAGTTCAAGTAGTATTTTCCATATTTTAATGATGTAAACAGATACCCAGTTTCTGTCATTTTACTTCTGAAAAGTTGTAGCATACTCTTTCCTCATAGGTTGAGTAAAAAATGACCTAACTGAAATACCATGATTTCTCTTGCACACAGTTGGAAATTTTTCTATCACCAATATATTCTGATGTTTGCTCCCCCAAGGTGTGTCTTTAGAAAGATTCATTAGTGTCTCTCTGCACCTTGCTGGGATGCATCCACATGGACATCCAACCGAGCCTAATACTTGTTAAAATTATCCACTTATTAATTGTGGAAAATGGTTTTGCCCCATATCTTCATTGGTGGAACAGGAATAATGCTATTTTCCTACTAATCATGGTGGTATAGGGATACATTCAATGTGTTTTAAATGCTTCAAGGTACTCCAACTATAAGGATGGAGCAGTACCAATGCCACTTTTTCTTCTCTGGCCTGAAGGTCATGTGTTTTAGTTGTGCATCTTGTATGATTAATGAGTTATGCACCACAATCTACTCCAAGAAGCTTTGGTTAAATAGCTAAAGAGTTTTTACTTACTAAGAAAATAAGCATAATAAATTAGAATTGGAAGGAAAATTAATTTGAGCAATTGTTTCAAGCGAGAAAATCTTACTTCAAAATTCATGCTTTGAAATGTTTACTCAAGTCACACACATCAACTAAAATGACAGCCTTATTTACTTTGACAGGGTAAACGTGACAGCTGAATTATTTTCAGGCAGCTATAATTACAACTATTTATCACGAATCTATAAATTTGATTGATGTTTTTCAAATAAGAGCACATTATATAGTATTTAACGAAGGCAAATACCTTTGAATAACTCTTTCTGCACTCTGTTTTTTTCCTCTTCTTTCAAGAATTCCTTTCAAAATGCCATCAAATAGAAGTTGTCTAAATGAATAAGAAGTTATTTCACATTCTTAAAAATTCCTTTGCTTCTCAGTTTGATGTGCAGTTTTATTTCCTTTAAATTATAGTTACTCTGGTTGGTAAAGAGCTGCTGCTGCTGCTTTGTGTTTTATGAAGGTGTTGGATGCTGTGCTCTCTGTTGATGGCTTTGCCCTGACGGCTCTGGAAGTGAAACCCAACATGAGTCCAGATGATGCTGGCACTTCCAGCCTGCAGGTTTAGCTCCCAGCTGGCTTCCTGGGGAAGCACAGACCATTGGGAGCTGGGTTTGCTTTTGGTGCCCGTGGCAGAAATCTGCAAGGGAAGGCCCCGCATGATGTGTCTCTGCCTGGGGAGGACAGGAATGTGTGGATGAGGATGCAGAACGATGCTGTTTATGAAATCCTGATTGGAAATTCCTGTTTGGGGAAGACCCTCAGCGAGGGGTGGCAGCCCTTCCCTGAGAAGGGACTATTTTGGTTCTGGGCAGTGCAGCTGGTGGGACTGGATGAGTTCTCCCTCTTGCCCACCAGCTGGAGAGCACCAAGCCCGCTGCCTGGAGGCTGCTCTGAGCTGCAGGGGTGGCTCTTAGGAGGAGGTTCACAAAAATGTGGCATATCTCCAGGTCATAAAAATTCACGACTTGGTCATAAAGGAAATCTGTTTTGGAAGGAAAAAGTGACAAAGCATGGCCCATGGGTGCTGTCACTCATCTTCCAGTCAAGAGTTCTTAATTTGGACATCTGTTTGGTAAAAAAGCAGTGGTTGTTTATTTTTAATATGTGTTGGTTTTTGGTAATATTGGTAGAGAAAACTTTGTAGTCACTTCACAGGGCCTCCTAGCTTTATGTTTTGAAGCACACAATTAAAATGTAAGGCTTGTTGCTGTTGTTGAAAGCGAACTTATTAAATATTAATAAATGCACTGATAATTCTATCTCATTTCCAGTCTAATTGAAATTATATTAACTTATATATCACTTTATATATTCAAAGTACTGTACAAATATTAACTAATTAGTCAAATTGTTATTTTCTCTGTAATCATCCGTGGAGGTAGCAAAAATTACTTTTAATAAACCCAATCCTTTTATTTAGTTCAGTCTTCACATTTGTGCCTATGTTCAATGCACCTGTCTTTGCCTCTGCCTTTTTAACCTTTAAATGCTCTGCCCCTTCATCTTTTTATTCACCTATTGCATGCTTTCTCTGTGTTCTAAATTTTGTCTTATCTTTAGTAAGAATAATTCTTGTGATACTTGTCCATTGTGCATTATCTAATACTGCGTGGCCCTTACACCTGTTTGAAGATCTTAGGCACTGCTTCTGTAAAAAAAAAAAAAAAATCAGCTTATCTTTCTTCATATTTGCATTTTGCTGCTTTGGCTTGCTCACTTTAAATTGAACTGCTTTTTGCATAAAAAATACTTCTTCTCTGTTCCGTAAAGTACTATCTGCTAAAAAACCTATTTGTGATGAACTTCAGAAACAATAAAGCTTCATTTAGAAGGAATTGGAATGAAAGGCCAAAATGGGTTCAAACAGCTCGTTTTCAAGGTGAATGTTTTTTTCTCACAACCGAATAGTGTTTTGGGAAGGAACACAAGATGTTACGAAGGAGCTTCATTTACCAGTTCTAGATGCTGCAGGGACATTCATAAATGGGGTCCTTTGCTTATATCCTGGGGACCCTGTTACAGCTTTTACAATGACTGAGGTGGTAATTTTCTGGAAAAATTAAAGATTTATGCGTAGAGATAAATGTACTGAATGTACTGCCTGCAGCTTTTCCTTTTTTTTTCCATTTCTGTAATATATGGCTGGCATAAGCTTCGTGTCCAAGCTCCCAGTGCTGTCTCAAGCTGGACAGATGCCTGTGAGAGCCGGCAAAGCAAGGAGCCAGTCCGTGCATGAGTCTGGAGTCAGGGTGAGAAGGGAGGGTAACAGGGACATGGGCTGCTGTGAGGTGGCTGTGGGGTTGTTGTTTTTCAAATCACCAAAGCTCTATGAAGGCCAGGGCTGAAGGGAAAGGTGTGTAGAAGTCAAGTGTTGCCTGAGATCCAAGCACAGCCGTGCTATAATTCTATGGAGAGTGTCTGGTGAATCAGGGACAGCTGGCGACCTAAGGAGTCTGAACATGGAGGGGCCGAGGATGCTCAGAGTGTCAGGGTTGTGTAAGGGCTCTTGGCTGAAGTGTGACATGGAGAGAAGCATTTAGAACACCGGGACATTTATTTCTTGTAAAGGAGCTTGTGGTGGTGTCCACTCTGATCTCAGCTAAGCAGCCAAGCAGCTCCTTGGCTGGCTGCTGCCATAAGCTAAATTGAGAAATATCTCATGTCTCCAGTTAAATCAATTCAAGTGGCTTACAAATGATTTCTAGAAACCTTTCTAGTATGGTGAGTAAAATGCGACTTGATCCACCTGGGCTGATACTGTGTACCTTTGTAAGTTGGTTTGTCTGGTTTAATAAAAAAAGCTTTTATTTCTGAGGAATCCAATTTCACAGGCAATGTTCCTTTTTACAAATCCAGCTTCTATACAGTTAGCGAGTTAATACGTTAATTAGATTCCTAACATATTTTAGTACGTCATACTTAAAATTATAATTTCAAAATTTCTTGGTGACTCTTACCTTTGAAACAATCAGTAACTTACTCACATTAACTCAGGCTTAGATCTTGTAAATAGCATTCCTGTGTTTGACTTTCCTCATCTGAGTGGCTGTTAAGAAATTAAGCAGCTCTATTTTTCTTTTCCAGGAGATCATAGAGTACTTTTGACAGACCACAGCAGAGGAACCACACTAATGAAGCAGAATTTTAAGGAATGCTAACACATTTTGTTTCATTAGCATGGTGTGAGCACTTGAATCAGGGGGAGAAAAGAACAAAAATTTTCAGGTGGTTTAGACTGACAGAGTTCTGGGATGGCCAGGGATGTCTGCTGCTGGGATTATCCAGGGGCTGACAGTGGGCCACAAGTGTTAATGCAAGTTAACTCTGTGTGTAAGCATTTGTAGAACCAGGGCTTTAAAATTTATGCTAATGAATTTGTGAAGTTTTAAATCTCTGTGTTGGTGTGAACAAGTAACAGGAACTAATTCTAAAGGGTGCCTTATTTAGTACAATCTTCAGAGGTACCTGTCCTTAATACTTAGAGAAACATCAGAGAGTTGCCAGCAAATGAGCCCCAGAAATTATCACTCACCTATCAATTGTCAGTAATTGACTTTGTGTGTATGTTCTTAGTCCATTGCAAGACGAGGTGATGTGTATTAATGTTGGAAGTTGTTTAAAGGTGAGAATATTTCTCTTAACAGTTGCACTTGGCCAGGAACAGACAGACTAATTTAGTACAGCTCGGGTGATAAGTTGTAAAACCACAGCAACTGGATCACCTCTGATTTTGTCCTTACCTTTAGAAATGAGATACTTGTTCATACAGGCTTAAAACTACCTTTTATATTACTGCAAGTACATGTAAAATTATATGTATGTACAATGTTTACGTATCAGGAGATTACTCTTTATTTACTTACTGGTGGCTACTGGAAAACGTTTTGTTATGTCATGTAGGAAGCATTTAATAACTATTTCTGATATGTGGTCTATATGGAGTATCACTTTTAGGGTATGTGTTTACATATTTCCATAAATAGTTTGTGTCTAAACATTGTATGGCTTGGAAAAAGATAACGAGAGAGGGATGATGCAATAGACTCTTAGATTTGTAGTATAGAAATAGTGACGGTTTGAACACCAGTGTGAATTCTGAGCTTCTCTCCTGTGAGTGCACAGGTTTGGAAGCACTGATGAGGATTAAGTTAAAACAGTGGGGATATTCTACAATATTCTGGTTCTTCACTAAGGCACAAAAGTAAATCTCTTACTTTTCCAGAGTTTGGAATTGTCTGAGGTGTCAAATCAGCTGCTCTCTTACTAGAATATTTGTAATTGATATGACAGTTAAGATTATGTAGATATCATGTAAGTTATCACTTACGGTTTTAATCATATTGTTAATTTGGGAAAACTCAGGGGAGTTTAATTACCAGCACCAGTTTATCTTGTAATAAAGGGTTTTTTACATAGATTTCTGCTAACAGTGTGGCATATTCAGCTTATTATTTTTCTAACCCATTGATAAAATACTTTAAGTACTTTAAAAAGACCTCTCACAACAGGTAACTTAGAGGCTGATGGCTCAGGCTAAACCCCACGTTCCCTCTTTAAAAAACCAGCTGTCTCTGAAGCTCTAATTTGTTTGCCCTTCTGTACGGAGATGCAGCACAAGGTACCTCTGCTCATCCTGCATGCTTTCTAGAGCTCGATGCTGATTGTGTATAGGTAGGAGAACACCATGGCTATTGCTAAATGCTCTCTGCTTAGAAGTCCCTTTTGGGCTTTGAACTTGGGTTCCTGAAGCATTTGTGAGTTGGACTCCAGAAGTCCTTGTTCTTTTGTGTGCTTTGTCACACCCCACTGTGGCAGAATCTCAATTAAGCATTGAAACCGAGCCCTTAGCTGCTCACACGAGTCTGTTCATCCATTGCTGTAGACTGGATTCAGGAGTCTCCACTGGAGGGTATCCCTGGAACAAAATGAAGTAAAAAGGACATTGCATGTAACTTCAAAATGATTGACCCATTTTCCCTTGTTGGGAGTTAAATTAAGTGTGAACAGAATCGGTTTACTGGTTTGTGCACAAAAGTGCTTTATCAGAAGCAGAGGTGTGGTTTTGTCTGTAAATGGATGAAACAACAACTGAGGAAATTTTTCTTTGTAAAAAAATGTTGGGGTTAGAGGCAGATGACATCAGGCTCTGGAAAAACTTTTCTCCCAAAGGAATTTGCTTGAAAGAGTTTGCTGTGAGAAACTGTAAGAGGATGGTTTATACTGGAAGTTGAATCTTAGCCTGAGCTGTAGTGGTTGCCTCTGCTTTGACTATAAATAGAAAATCCTTGTCTGCCAAATTTCAATTTTAGAGCCTTTTTGAATTTGTGCCAAGGAAATAATATTTAAATTTGTATATCTGTTTATTTTCCCTCTGTCTGTGCATAACTTAAAGTGGCAACTCTTATTAGATTTTTTTTTAAGTTAACAAAAGTAAAAAATGAACTTGGATACCATTTTTATGTGGGTCTTAAAAAATAGCCTGTAGCTATTTTTTTTTCATGAAGCCACTCCCTTACCCCTGAAATTATTGTGTTTATAATTAAGGTTGCATCAGTTTTTCTTAACTGCCAAACTAATGTTGCCTTGTTTCATGTGGTGCAGACTGCTGCAGCATCAGTTTGTTGCCTTGGTGGCATGTGTCCAAACAGTGGATAAAATTAAAGAAATGTTTAAAAATATGTAGACAGGATATCAGCCAATGTAAAATGTTGAGGCAGGCGAGTGGTTGGCAAATGCAGGTATTTATTTATATCAAGTTAAAGGAGAAAATGTTGAGTGTGCAGCTCGCTCTCCCACAGAGATGATGCTCAAGCTGGGATCCTGATCGTCAGGGATGGTTCCTCATTTTGGGAGAAGGGCTAAATTCTTGGGAGTAAGGACCAGAGAGAAGTGAAAAATAACGTGCTGCTCTAAATTTGCATCACCATCAGTCTGTGCTTTAACTGTCGTGCTGGCAGCCCTCTCCACCGGGTGGTCAGGCCTGCCCTGCTTGGTGTGGATCAGGACTGAGGAAAAGAGAGCACGGGCATGGGACGGGATGCTGGTGGCCTGGCCAGATGGTTGAACCAGGCTGTGCTGTGGGTTTGAGCTCCTTGGTAGCAAACATGATGTAGCTCTGCCCTGTAGTTGTAAAGGCACACTGAAGGTGTTGGGAGAGACCTGTCCTGCTGTTCTGGCTCAGGGTGGAAGCTGATGCTGGAGCTGGGGCTGGTGTCTGATGGGTGCAGGGTACGTGACGTGAGTCAGATGACACTGTGGACAGGAGAGGGACAGACAGAGCCTGAGGTGTCTGCCGGCAGACGTGCATGAGGTTGGGTGCTGACACCCAGGCATGGTCATCTTGTCCCCAGCCTGGCCTCATGGGTTTTGCTCCTGATGTTTTCCTGGCTGCTCGGCATGCACAGAGGTGGTGCTGCTTTGGCGGGGCTCTGGCAGCTCAGCTCAGACTTGGAGCAAGTGTTGGGTAAACAAACTATGTCTTTGCCAAAGTGCACCTTGGCTTTTAGCACTGGGAGGAGAGTAATACTTTAACGAGGCGAGGCTGGTTGGGAGGAAAAGTCTTGCTGCAGTGGGACTGCCTGTGAGTACATGATTCATTTGTGGGGAGATGGATGGCTGTTCTTTAATGATGGTGACTGGGAAGATCCATGCTCCTCAAATGATACATGGGTTTGGCATTAAGTGAATCCTGAATTAAAATAATAATAACAGTGCCCTAGCCAGGTTTTCCCTCTAGCCTGATAAATGTGGCTCCCTCCTGGAAGGTGGGTGATGCATGCTGGAAGCCCGTTAACGCCAACAAAGATTTCTAGTCTTTTAATTAAAAGCTGGGTGCTGCTGCTGCCAATAGCATCCTCCTCTCCTTTCCAATTTGATCTGAAAGAGAGGAGGAGGGAGCTGGTCCCTGGTACTCTGAGGGAAGGGTTTGGGCTGTCAGTCACTCTCAAGTACATGGCTAATTTGGGGCTTTGTGGAGATGCTTGAATTCCAAAAGCAAGACTAGTTTTCGGAGGCTTTCTTCTCCTCAGCAGCACTAATTCTGACTGGCATAGCCATACATGGGCTCAGTGTGCTGCTTGCTGTTGGAGTTACACAGAGCTGCCCGGCTCTCTCTGTGCATTTCATGGCATGAGATGCTGCCTCCGGCCTCTGGCCTCTGCTCCAGGAGTGGGCTGCCTCCAGGCAAAGTGTCCTGCAGTTACAGCCTGCCTACACCCTTCCATATGGGCTGTTTTGTCTTGCTCCTCAATTTATAAAGGAAGAAACACAGAGACTGATGAGGCTATAGCAGGAGAATGTGGCCCTGTGCTCTCAGCTTTGGCCCTGGTGTTGGCTAGAAAGTGAATTTTTGTCCTAGAGAAAACTCGTTCTTCGGAAGTTGCAACCTGAGGTAGAGGAGAAAACCAAGGAGAAAACCACAACTGTTTTTAGGGGGAGAGAAGTGCAGAAAGGTTGTGTGCCGAGAGCACTGAATCACCATTTTTAGTTCCCTAGCTTTGCAGATGGAAGCTGTTGTCAGCTCTACTTCCTCTGGAAGATGGGAATATTCCAGCGAAGCAGCTGCAGACCCATCATTGCCATTTTCCCATGGAAAATGTTGATATTATTAAAAGGGCACTTTCTGTCAGAGAAGCATTCTGCCAGACGTTTCCTGACCTGGCTTTGTACTTAACCTTTTGTCTCATTTTCTCCATCTGTAAAATGGATGTGCTCATTCTCAGCCACCTGTATAAAATGCTGGTATTTGTGGATTAAGTTATGACCACGTGGTCTTATTTAAGACTGAATTCCTCTGAAAGATTTAGCGGCTTTCATGGCAATTCCCTATGGAGCCAGTCCTATCTCTCACATAGATAGGAACTTTTAAAATGCAAACATTAAACAAATTCCAAGTTTATTATTATAAAATTATGTTCATCCATCTATTTCATCTGTGTGACGTGCTAATGATCAATTTATTTTACCGCTGCTTCTGTGCATCCTGGTAAGATTATTTCTTTTCCCTCTTCCAGCCTGCTGAAGAGATGTTACTTTAACATTTGCTTTGTGTAAATTAATCATGCTGACATATCAGGAAGATTTTTGAGCGTACCCCTAAACTATGATGACAGATATTTTAGTTGGTGAATCTGTTTTGTTGTTGCTGTTGATAACAAAAGCAACAAGAGGGGAGGAATGAGCCATGTTTCTTGTCTCAGTTTTGTCTATACTTAATTGACCGTAGGGGCTGCAGTATTTCTGTTCAGTCTTTGTTCATCAAAAAAAAAGTGTGTTACATACCCTAATAAATCAAAAGCTAATTTGGGTTATGAAAAGATACTTTCTTTGCAGCAGATGAAACAATTAGTAGCACTTCAGTTTTAATGTAGTCTGTGTTTGAGCCAGAGTTGCTAAGCATGACATGTTTATTCCATAGCTTGGCAGTTTGCAAATTTTATTGCTTTCAAAGGAGTTCTTAGAGATGTTTTGGTCATGTGCTGTATGCTTTGGTAGGTTGACAGAGTTTGAAGATACACCAACCAGTCAGCTAACCATAGATGAGTTTATGAAGATTGACTTGGAAGAGGAATGTGATCCTCCTTCATTTACAGCTGGTCAAAAAAAATTGAAGATACAGCAGGTAAATTCTGAATCAGATTTTCTCTGTGTTTCTTTCCTCTGTCCTCCCTCTGTGCATTCCTTTTGAATGAGTTAATGCTAAATCCTAGCTGACCAGCCTTTGGTAAGGTTTAGTACATTTAGTTTGAGGTTCTTGAGAGAGGGTAAACTTTAGTGCATATGATACCCATTAACTAAAGATGTTTTTTTGATTTATTGGCAAAGGGATCGTTTCCCAATTAACAATGTCACGGGATCAGAAATGTGCACTGTTTTTAAGGTGATACTTGTGATCAGGAGAAGTGCCATTATGCAGAAGTTTTTTTAAATAGATATGAAAACAATAACCCATTTACTTTAATGAGGCTGCTGGTGGTTTTGTGTGGTACAACACCTGCTTCCACAGAGATTAGTTCTCATATGTCTTAATTTTTTTAGGAATCATGAACTAAAGCTGGCAGCAGAGGAGAAGATTTTACTGCTGTCATCGTCAATTCTTACGTTATTGGTTTGTTAGGGTTTTTGCTTGTTCTGACTGTGCTGTCATTTAAAGGTCTGTAGCGGTGTTAGTGATGTTCTCAAGAACCAGCCAGGTGCTGCAGGTCAGAGCTTTGCTCTGCCATCACCTGTGTGCTCTGTCTGGTGTGGGCACCCCAGTCTCAGCACTGTCCTTGTACTTCTCACATCTACAGGCACAGTCACAGAGTCTGACTGCTGGAGAATGAGGCCTTTTATTTACAGCTTGCCAGAGTGAATGCTCCTTTTGAAGTACAGAGATGGGGGAGATAACATTTGAAATTGGTCAGTATTTTGAGACCTGTCTGTCAGACCTATCTGACACTACAAAGTAATTTCAGTGGTGATTCAAAACCTGCTTATGCTTTTGAAATACCCTGCCATTCTCTGTCTCTATCTACAGCTCACAAACAGTTCTAAATTGTGCATATTTTTTTAGTAATTCCATGTTTATTTTGTTTATTGTCATTTCAGCTTGAGAAGGCATTATCAAAAAAGCTGGAGGATTTTGAAGGTATAAGATGTGTTTAGTGTAACATATTACTCATTTCTTCAATATTACATCAATGATTGCTGAGTTTTATTTTTATTTCAACACCACAGGAGAAATATCGAGCTACCAAGATGAAATAGAGATTGAATTAGAAAACAGTAGACCGAAAGCAAAAGGCGTATTTGCAAATTTCACTAAAGATGGTAAGTCTGTAAACTCTTATGACTCCTTAAACAGTATTGAGTTCAGATCTGCAGTCTGAAGTGTATGAAGATTGTGGTGATAAATGTGATCATATATGTGCTTGCATAGTACAAGATCTCTTGCGTTGGGCTTCTCTCTGCCAAATAGTTGGTTCATAGACTGATCTTCAAAACAACCACAGGGATAGTTCATTAATGATTTCAGTTGTTTATCTTTTCCTGGTGCAGCATGAGCTTGGCACTGGCACCTGAGAATGTTTTTTTTCATTACTGGAAGTGCAGTGGACCAGTATCTAGACCCTTCTGTCACCAAATTCCCCAGTTGACTTCCCATATGGAAGGGCTTTGTGCAGGTTAAACTGGCTATTTTTAATTTGTAAGTATACCAGGAAATAGCTGACTTCTCTCACAAAGCCCTTTTACCTAATATGATAAGACGATGCTTCTATTTTAAATGTTGATAGTAGTCACAACAATACATTTTAATAGTCAGTGTAATGAATTTGAAGAGCATCTGGAATCTCCATGTATTCATACATTGAACTAAAATATTGTGTATTTCTTTTACAGATTTCCTCTAAAGATTTTTATTCTTTAAGTGAGCGCCTCTATTTATTTAGTTTCTGTAACAGATGGTATGCAATGATCTGTTGGGTTTTTTCCCCTTACAGATTCTATAGAAGATAATGCCTCTAGCATACTTGGAGAGGAGGAGGCAGAAGATGAGGAACTAGAAGCAGCTGCTAATCACTTAAACAAGGACTTTTATGAAGAACTTAATGAAAAGGATAGAGTTCAAAGAAATGAAGATGGGGAATGCAGAAATGGAAATGAAACTCTTGTAAGACCCCCTGCACTGGAATCCTTGCTCGGCCCACTCCCCACTGCCGCTAGTCTTGGCATAACAGAGTCCATCAAAGAGTGCATATCCACTAAGGACCAAGAGCCTGGTGAGTAGGAGTTCAGCTCAGAGCAGAAACTGGACACAGACAGCCAGTTGTGGGTTTGTTGTGTCATTTCCTTGTATCTCGTTGGTTACTGTGGTAGCAATTCCGTGAATCACTGAGACATTGGGGGACAGGAGCTGCGAGGCTGGATGGGACCAGTGGTCTTGGTTGTCAATGTGGTTGTTGACATCTGCTCTTCGGGAAGCTGCAGGAAAATCTGGGGTGCCCAATTATTTTCTGAAGCCTGAGAATGTGTATCTCTTGGTTAAGTTGATTTACAGTCATATGGTAGCTGATGGGCATATTTCGAGCCATACACTCTCAATTAGGAAATTGGAGGAAGCAGATTCCTGTAAATATGACTGGAAATTAAAACCCAAGCATGAGAATCTTAGATCAAGGCAGACTTTCTCAGGAGACATTTTACTGGAGTCAAACATGATGCAGTCTGTCTCTGAGAATCTTTGAAAATAGTAACCATTTTAAATGTTTGCAAGAGGAAGTAACTGGTGTTATGCATTTCTTCTTTGATACGGACTTCAGTGTGTGTTGTGCTGGTTTTGCTCCATTTTGCTTAAAATCCCTAGATCTATCTGCATCATGCAGCTCTGTATAGCACAGTGGGAGCAGGACTGATGAAGTAAAGAAGCCACTTTTTCCAGAGCCAGGGTTGCAAACAGCCAGTCATCCAGGCAGGGTTGTTTGCTTTTTCATACATGTGCCTGAATTTTATGGAGATGGCATTTTTTTAAAATTCCTTTTGCATCTTAATGACTCTGGAAACAACATATCTAAGGGGCATTTTATTCTTTATCACAGTTAATTTTTCCATCATAAGACACACCCATGTGAATCTGTTTTGTCAGCTTACTTGGAGGTCTGTGCAGCAGAACATTTTGTTATCCAAACTGTTGTGATACTGATTTCTGTTCAACAGTAGATGAACTGAATTCATTCAGATCCTTATTATGTTAGTGTTCAGTCTCCAGAAATGTAGCAGGATGACTGCATGTTTTTATTTTGTACAAACAAACTCATATAGAAACAGTTGAGTGGTTTTGGTTTTGTTCTAATTACGATTAAGAAAATGGATGGCTCATGGCTTGTGTTTCTCCTGGAAATCAGTGGTTCGTGTCGCAGAGAGGTCAGTCATGGCTGGAAGCTGTTGTTGTCTGGTTGGCCAGTGACCTGTAAAAAGGAGTTCCCAGTGATGGACGTTTCTCAGCTGGCATTGGTATTGACCATTTTAATGGACAGGCTGAGGACTGAGTGCAAAGATGAAGCTAAGCTGGTGTAGCCAGGGAGGTTCCTCTGAGTCGGGCTTCAGGCAGGTGGGTAGGAGGGTGCAGGGCTGCTCATGCCATGGCTTGTCTGCCTTTGCTGTTTGTTTTCTTGCAAAAGTGGAGTATGTGCCAAATGAACTGAATTTCGAAACCAAGCAGGTTTCAGTATGTTCACTCTTCTCCTGCATCTGAGAAATCATTGCAGGTGTTTGAACAAGTACTTATTTTCTTAACATGTTATGAAGCTCATATGGAAAATTACTGTTTTGGTTTTATTTTGATTATAGATCCTGCCCCAATCTTCGTTGGATTTGAAGATTTTCTTTGGGTGGTGAGGAGGGTGTTTGAGGGGTTTTTGGTGGATTTCTTTGTTGTTTTGTTTTGTTTTCTGTGACTCTGCTAATTTATTTTAACAATTTAAAAGTTTCGTTTTAAGTCCGATTCACTTTGGTTATGCCTGTGCTACAGGGCTGTTGTTCTGGGTGCAGTTCCCAGCCTTCAGGCCCTTGCCATGCAGTGCCTATGTGGTGTGGGTGCATCCCAGTGATGTGTGTGTGCATCATCCCCCTGAGGACCTGGTTTCCTTGGGGAAGTCACCTGTGCTCAGGAGCAGTAGTGGAACCTTGATGTGTTTTGGGTGAGTGGGAACCAGGTCTGGCAGACAGGCTGGGAAGTACACCTGGCTTGCAGTTGGCATGTTATTATGCAGCATAAAGAAAACCTCTTGTTAAGATGCCTCACGTTGGTTACCTTTGTGTTGTAGCTCTGAACCTGGTGAAAACCAGTGTAGTTGATTCTGGCACCTCAGGCAATGTTGTTGAGTTCTGCCTCATAGCTCTGGGAAATCTGGGAAGGTAGTATCTTCTTCTGTCAGACAAGCTGGTGCAGTTGTAAAAATTAGACATTTTCCAGGTTTGTGGGCCCTTCTTCAGGCCTGAAAAAGAAATGACAGTTTTCAAAACTAAATGCAGGATGAGAGCAGTTGCTCGGAGTTTAATTTAAGATGGCACAGTTATAGATTGTCTTGAAAGAAAAGTATTTGGTAAGTGTGGAGGGAGTAGGAAAAGCTCACAAAATTTCCTGCATTTGCTCTGAGTATTTGAATTTGGTTTAGTGCAATTGATATTGTGAATCTCAGCTGGCCATGGCTTTGCTGTGATAGTTCATGTTCCAGGATCTAAGTCCACTGGAGGAGGGACGGTGCTGCCGTAACACTGAACCCTGGAGGTGATGTTTTGGTCCCTCTCCACAGCTGTGTAAGTGATAAACCAGGAACCTCTCCCTTCCCTCAGCCCTCTCCTGCCCTGAGTCACCTCTCGCTGCGTGGCTCACGCTGGGCTGGAGACCTTACTGAGGTGATTTTGTATCTCCTGCTGGGCTGCCTGTGTCGGTGGATGGGTGTATGGTGTCCAGCCAGTCCAGCAGCTGGAAGCAGCGTGCCTGGTGCTGCGTGGTGAGGATGGGCAGCAAACTCTGGTGGTGCTGCGCTGCAGGCAGGGCAGGCAGCCCCTGAATAGGAGCTCAGCAAACAGGTGCAGTATGTGCAATGTTTGGCCTCCTTAAATGCAGGCTATCTTTCCTCCTCTCTGTAATGATCTCTCTTCCTCAAAAAACCTCTGCTGTAGGTACCTTCTACAGTCTTTTCATTTGGCTTTGGCATGTGGTAATTCAGTTTATAATTGCCTACATCAGCTACTTTGGGAAATCTTCCACCTTTATGCCACAGTGGCAGCAGCAACAGCTGAAGGTTTCTCACAAACTGCTTATGCAGATAAGACTTAGGCACAGAATCGAAATATTAGAAAAAAGTAAGTGTGTTTTTGCTCCACTTAAAATTGGTATTTGAGCAGTGTGAGCTTGTCTGTATGAATGTTTTATGAAAAGCACAGTATTTTAGCAAATTTGCATTACAAAGACAGCATGTAAGGTACCGGGTTAATGAGTCTGAGGCAGTAAAGTGCTTAGAATAAACACTACATTTGACTGGTTTTTTCCTACAAAGTGTATTAATTTGCAGAGACTTTAAGCTGAAAACTGTTTGAGTCTGTGCAAACTACTTCTTTCTTATTCTTCATGATAAAAGTGCTTTATGGTGAGATCTCAGTTTCAGAGATGGAGATCAGGAACATCAGTCTGTCCATTTTCCTGGCCATGCAGCATCCTAGAATCCTCTCCATGCTCTACATGCTCTTTCTGATTCTTAGTTCCTCAAAAAAAAAGTGCACCATTTCTTTTAGGAGACTGTCAAAGTCAAATGTCATGGAGTTTGTTCTCAAGAAATAACATCCTCTGGTGTGAAATTTTCCCCTGCACTTTATTTTTATATCCCTTTTATACCACCTCAAATACTTTATCATCTTTCGTGGTGTTTCTGTCATTCTGATGTTTGCTGGCTGTCGCCTTGTCCTTCCCACACTGGGCTGTACACTCTGCCAGTTCACCTCTTGTCACGTGAAGCAAAAGTGGGGAAGGCCTGATAATAACAGAGATAAAGGTAAAATACAGGGTGTAAGTTACCAAATGACTTTATATAACTTCCCCTCCATAATCTAGGTAAGGTTTGAGACCTGATTTAGGTTTTGTTTGGAATCAAAATTCACATGCAGTCATTTAGGGCAGTAATTTCAAGTGATGTGTGTGTGGTGGGTGGTAACGTGCTCCTGCACGTCCCCATGAAAGCAAGCGGCTTCAGCAGTGAGCAATTGCTGTGCAAGTACCATCCTGTGCCTGGTTAGGCACCCAGCAAACTGCATTCGCTGCTAATTTCACCGAGAATACATGGGAAAGCTTCACAATTAGCAGTTTGCTCATTTATTGCTCCTCATATTAACGCCTCCATTGCTGCTGCAAGCATCATTGGACAGGGGTGAGGTTGAGAGATATTGCCATTGATTTCTGTGGGTGTTAAAGGCCCCGTGCAGGCAGTGTTCATTGATTGTGCTCCTTGCCCCTGTGTACCAGCACTGCTCAGCCTCTTACTCAAGGAGGATGTGAAAAGTGGCTGAAGGTGATCTGATATGAGGTGGGGCTGGGCTCATCCTCCCAAGTCTTACTCTTCTCTTCTGCATTTCATCCCCTGCAGCTGCCAGCTCCCACCTCATACTTCATCCTGGCTGTGGGGCTTTGCCAGTCCTTCCATGAGCAGATTCAGCTCCCTCAGCCAGCAAGAAAAAATGCATGTGTGTTCTATCCTCCTTCTTCTTTTTGACTGCAGCAGATGACCAGTGCCAGCAGCACTGTGGGCAGGGGAGATTGCAGAAATTTGACATTCCTGGCAGGGTCTGAGCTGCCATGGAAGGATGCTTGAGGGTCTGCAGGCTAAAGATGTTTGGAGAAGGGCTGTTCATGGATGCACGTGCCAAGGGATGTTGTTGACCCCACCTAGGATCCCAACATGGATTGCAGGATAGTGAGCAGCAGGCTCATGGCTGATGCCATTGTTACTCTGTCAATGGTTGGGTATTGGACCCCTCTTTGTACTGATTTCTTCTTCTAGCATCCTCCCTTCTTCCTCAGATTTTATCTGAATGCACCAGTGCCAACTGTTTGGAAATATATAAATGTATGTGTTGCATACAAAAGGATCTGGGTTTGTTCAATCTTGAGAACAGATGTCTTAGAGGGGGCTTATCACCATGTTCCAGTATTTAAAGGGTGGCTACAGAGAGGATGGAGACTCATTTTTTGGAAGGAGTTGCATGGAAAGGACAAGGGGTAATGGGTGAGATTTCGATTGGACAGAAGAGAAAATTTTTTCACGGTGAGGTCATCCTTTGGATTTTCTCCCCAGGGAAGTGATATATGCCCCAAAATAGGACACTAATAAGATTTGGCTGGACAGAGTGCTGGGCCATCTTGTGTAACTTATGAAAGGTTGGACCAGATGATCCTTAATGTCTCTTCCAACCTGTTATTCTTTGATTGTATGATATAATTAGTCAGAGAACATTATGAAGCCCTATTACAAATAATTGCTGCATACCTGAGAATAAAGCTGCTGAGTTTAGTGCTAATTGTGTTACATACTGAAAGGGCACTTGGTCATCAGTGCAAGCGTGCGTGTCCCCGTCCTGATCACTCTTCTGGCCTCTGGCTCCAGCACCCCCATTGCTTCACTGGTTTTACACCCCACCTGTGAAAATGAGCCACGTGTGTGACCTGCTTGGTGCCACCTTCCTTGTGCAAAGCCTTGCAAGCACTTTGAGGGTTTGATCTTTGTCTCCATGAGCCGTTTGCTCACTGGAAAATATTTTCTGTGGCAGGACTAGCTCTTCCCAGTTCTGAGATCTAAACAATAAAAACCTTGGTACAAGCTGATCTTTCTCCTCTGGCCTCTGTACGTCCGTGCTTGGCAGCCTTGATAGGCTGTACCCCTGATTGAGCCTTCATTACAGCGGTAATGAGATGTGAAGAGCTCGCTGCAGCCAGCGCAGTAATATGAGACCACCAGCTGCTTGGAGTGCAGTTTTTTGATACCTGAAGTCTTGGGTATGAATTACAGATGACAGGATTTTCTCACTTGGCTATGGATGTCACTCACACACAAGTACTGCGTGTGCATGTCTCACTCCAAAATCTGCGTGTGTGTTTTTTCATGCAGGATCTTTGCATTTCATTAAGGGATAGGAATGCCATAAATTCATTCCATATTCATGCCTTGAGTAACTGGAAAGGTTAAGAGATGAAAAATAATCATAGAGTTTGGCTGAAAGATTTCTAAACAAATTTAAAGAGGGGTTTTGGAGAGAAACCTGCAGTTTGTTAGAGCCATCAGGGGGATAAATTTGAGTGAAAGCATAAGTTGAATCACGTGGATACATTTTTATAGCATTTGTGGATGTTTTAGGAATTTTCCAAAGGATTGGGTTATCAATACAGACACTCCCTATAGGAAAATCTGTGTCATTTTTGTCAGAAGTCTTGGTTGAAAATAAGTGCCCAGAGTAGTGGGTGCTGGGGTCAGAAAAGATACTGGACATTTGCGTTCAGATTCCTGAGCCAAGTGAAGAAGACCCATCTGTTAAACCTTACTTGGCCACATTGCCTGTGAATGCATGCCCTTAGCACCTGGCTGACCAGCCTGACTCTCCTGATATCCCCCTCCTACCCCAACTGTTTTAGAGGAGAAAGTCTCTTTATGTCCTTCTCCATCTCTTTGTTTGTTTGTTTGTTTGTTTTGTTTTGTTTGTTTGTTTCATAAAATTCTGGTCCGGGATGGGGGATGTTTTAAAATCTTGAAAGCTTTTCCAGGCTTGGATGTTTTTTTGCCTGCCTTGTTGTGACCGCAGTGGACAGTGTGTCTTTTCTGTCTTGAATTTCTCCAATAAAAGCATGGTGGAAAATGAGCTTTACTTTCAGTTTGAGTAGTGTAAACATTGCTCTTTGATGGGTCTAACCAGCCGCTTAAGGCCTCATCCTCCCTTGCTTGAGGGAAAAATGGCAAAAAGCTGGTTTTTCCTCTGGCTGTTTCAGCTGGCTGCTGGCCACAGGCTCTTTGGAGAAGGAGGTGGCAGCAGGGCTGTGTCTCTGCCTTGGAGAGGCTGGACGTGTGGAACGGGGGCTCTGGTGTGTCATTCCCTGTGAGATAATTGACATGTGTGTGCTGTGGCACAGATCCTGCTTTTTAGTGGAGCAAAGAGAAGCAGTCAGCCCCAGCAGGTTTTTTTATCCATTGTTTTCCATAGTGTTGATGGGAAGTCCAGGTCCACTGTCACCTGCTCTATGCTTAGACTTAAGGAGCACAGAGCTGGGCAAGCAGGGAGAAGGGGAGAAGCTCAGCTGGGTCTTTAGAAATGGGCTTTTTTCTGTACCTAAATAGCAAAATTGCATAAACAGTTGTTCCCCAAATACCAAATACTAAGGGAGGGTTGTGTTTTGTGGTTGACTTAGATGCCTCAGCATTTGTAGGTGCCAGTCTAAGGTTTTCCTTCTGTTGGGGCTTCTTGTCAAGGTTTTCTCCTCTCTATACTCCCAGGCATCTGAAAAGATGCTGGTTCTCTGCATGGGAGATACTTTCAGGGGCATTTAGAATTGCTCTTGTCTTTCTGGGGGTCAATTCTCAAGGAATCTGTGGAGGTGTAACCGTCAAGGGATCACTAGCCTGCTCTTAAACCTTGGTTGAAATAGAATCATAGAGTCACAGAATGGTTTGGGTTGGAGGGGACCTTTAAAGGTCATCTAGTCCAGCTTCCCTGCAGTAAGCAGGGACATCTTCAACAAGATCAGGTTGCTCAGAGTCCTGTCCAACCTGACCTTGGATGTTTCCAGGCACGGGACATCCACCACCCTTTCCAGGGCAACCTCTTCCAGTGTTTTACTACCCTCAGCCTCCTAGACTGAAGACTGAAACAAGGCCTGGGGTGATGATGCTTGGTGGTGAGGACTCAGACACCTACAGGCACTCAGGAAACCTGGCTAAAAAAACTCCCTGCTGGTATAAGAATTATTCGATCCTTTTCTGCACCTGCCAGAACTGGAACCCAGCAATGCTCACAGATATTTGGTAGGTGGCCCCTTTGCAGAAGAAACAGACATTCCTGTCCTGCCCTCCTGCCAAAAAGGAAGAAAAGTCACCAAAAAACTCAAGTGAAAACTGAAATTTTTCTTCAGAGAACTGTGGAAACGTGTGGAGGCTACAGAAAGGACACTAAATTTGCAGGGGAAGCTGAGCGCTGAGGGGGATGTTATCCGAGCAATTCATCACGGTATCCGAAATGTCAGGAGTGGAGGCCTGGGTTCAGTTCCGGGAGTCTCCATGGTCTCAGTTGTTATTGAGAATAAAGACTTATTAACCCAGGTCAAGGAGCCACAAACGTGCCCTTGGAAGAAGGAAATACAGCACCGAGAGATTTGCAAGGCTTAGCTACTTCGGCTTTAACACGATGGGTAATAAATCCACGTGCGGTGCTGTGGTGGATCCCGACCACTTGGGTTTGTCTGAAAAAGCTAAAATAATCCTCCATTTAGGACTTTATTTTCTCCTGGTACAGGTTCAGCTGGTAAAGGCGGTACCTGGAAACTGAAAATCCACCAGAGTAATCCACCTTTAAATTGGAGTGCTGCTTCTGCAAGGTTTTAATGTTTTTGTGCAGCAGTTGTGTTGTTTTGCTTTTGTTCAGTAGCTTTGAATTTAGTTTGAAAAACTAAATCCTATATCCTCTTAAGGATTAACTTCATCACACCCCTAACCACTTCATCTGTTTTGTTTGTTGGTCTTAAATCCGTGGGACTGTCACAGCAGGCAAGATGCACGGTCCAGACTGCGCCTTGTGTAGATGACCCCTGTTAATTACGGATTTCAGCCGTGGCATTGCGGACTGGGGATGAAAACAGCCCTGAGTTTAGCCTTGTATAATTGTAGTTTGACATTTTTAGTTTGCTAAATGCTTTCATAACTAAAAGGGATGTATTATCCAATAGAGGAAGAATATTAATGTTGACACTGTTGGCAATTAA
The DNA here is from genome assembly GCA_013400735.1 of Pomatostomus ruficeps. Lineage (NCBI taxonomy): Eukaryota > Metazoa > Chordata > Aves > Passeriformes > Timaliidae > Pomatostomus > Pomatostomus ruficeps. The sequence goes on from VYZT01009752.1 coordinate 185,218, forward strand.
AAACAATCTTGGAAACTGAATTTTACTACTCCTGATTGCTTTTGAAATAATTTGTTTTACAATGTTACTTTAGGATTGGTTCATTTATTAGGTCTTTTTTTCTTGTGTGACAATGAGATAATTGCTATTTATTTTTTATCCTGCAAGCAATTATAATCAAAGCAGCCAAATATAGAGTCTGCTTTGACCTGGAATCAGAGTGACCTGTCAGCATGAGGCTACTGTAGTCTTCAGCTTTTCAATTTAATTTTATTTCGTAGGCACTCACCAGAATGCATTCAGTAGGGCTGAAAAAATTGTGGGTAAAGTTTTCGGTGTTCATTAATTACAGTGGTGCAGAGCTGAAGAAGTGGGCAGATAAGAACAACTTTGGGTTGGTTATTAATAGCAAAAATTGTGATCTTTTATCTAGGGTTGGGTGGACTGTGTTGGGCCAATCTCCCAAGCGGTCAGAGTGCTGGCAGGCTGCCAAGGGAGGGGTAGCTGCAAATTAAGGGAAAATTGCAAACAGTTGTCTCTAGGGAGTTGCTGCAGCCAAGTTTTGCTAAAAGAAAGCAGAAGATACTTTATTTTTAAAGTTAGCAGTGTTAAGGTACGGCTCAGCTTTAATATTGAAACACCTAAGATCGTAGAAGTTGTTTTCTGTTATGAAAGACCTGGACATCTACAACTGTGTAGTAGGAATGAGGGGATGAATATGAAATAAGAGTGAGTAAATGTTAAATAGTACCTGGAAAGAAATTTGAAGCAAGGAACAAGGCTCTTGAGACAGGTATAAGCACAGAAGCTAGAAGTAAACAGCTGTGCAGGGGGTGGACGGGCACCATTTTCCAGCAAATTCACTACTTACATGCCGTGTTTGATTTAGTTATGGTGGGGAAACCACTGTGTTATCACAGATGAGAAGGAAGTCAAATAGTGCTCTGTGACCCAATCCTTAACACTAGCACGGGATCAGGGCAAATGGCTGATTTTGGAAGTTATGCTTAATGGTTCTTAGTAATTTCCTGCTAAAAGTGGAAAATGCAAATCCACAATACCATCGAAGCCATATATTGAAATGCAGCAGCATCTTACAAGCATGAAATGGTGTCACTGGTGGCAGAATTGTATTCTGGCAGTGCCTTTCATTAAATAAAACATGCTTCAATGAGAACTTGCTTTTCCATGAAGTCACTCTTCTCACTTCAAGCTAGGGGGTTTTTTGCGCTTAGTGGGAGCACTGATTTTGTGTCTCATGGTTCTTTGGCTGCTGCAAGACTACCACAAAGCTCCTATGCAAAGTTTTTTCCCAAGAGCCAAGAAAAAATCCCTGTTTTATACTGCACTGTTTGGATTTGGCCTCCAGTTTAGGCCAGAGCAGATGTGTTGGGATGTTGTGGGCACTGTTGGTTGAGGTTAAGAAGTGTCTTGCCTTACTGGCTCATCCTCCTCCTATCTGCTGGCATCAGTGCACCTGTAGTAGCCTCCCTCACCCAGGTCTGTCAGAAATGTCACAGGCTGGTGCAGGCTTTTTTAATAGCAGGGTTGTTTGAGGGATGTATGTTAGGGAGTGACACCTTGCCAGGTACAGTAAAAGGTGGGGGGAAGCAGAAGGAAGGGGAACAGGGCTGAGTGAGGGGGGAAGGAACGAGCTCCCCCAGTTCAGCTGGGGTTGGAGGAGCATTTCAGAGCATGTCCTTGCAGCAGCAAAGAACGTGTATTTTGGAGGCTGAGAGTAACATTCGTGCTGAGGTTCCAGTGCTGGAAAGGTTTTACAATCCACCAGTGGCTTGGAATGGGCAATTTCAGATATACTGTTGCCCCAGGTCACTTTATATACAGAGTCTTTGTAGAGAGTAAGGTTGATGCTCGGAAGTTCAGCTCCAAAAATGCAACATTTAGAAATCTGGGAGCAATGAAGAAGTTTGGTTTAACAAGGTGGGAAGGGAATTCAAAAAGGTACGCTGAATTCTCTCCTGAAAAAGCCTCCTTTTAAATTTAAAGTTTATTGCTTTATCTCGACTTTCAGAAAACCTGCTGAAACTTCCTTGCCTTTGAAAGCTTGATAGAAACTCTTGAAGTACTTTGACTGAAACAGAAAATTTAATAGTGAGGCATTTTGAACACCGAGCGATGTTTGTGGGCAGGTAATTTAAACAGGTACTAATATGAAACAGTGTTGTACTTGAAAGGCTACCACTGGTGTACACACATAAATGGGGTGGAATATCACTGGGAGCAATAAAATCTAGGGATGCTTCATACTTCTTTCATTGCAAACAATTTTTATGGTATGGCCTGTGAAGCAATTGAAATGCAGAGAGCTGGCACATCACTAGATTGATAATTCCTCCTGCTACTTACAGCTTATTCTCAGTACAGATGTCCCCAATTCTTTCTTTCTATCACATTAAAGTTTCTTGTCGGCTTCAATTTCATGCCTGCCTCAAATGCAGCATTTTTCAAAATTGTGCCTCCAATTTATTTTTTTTCCCTCTTTAAAAGTTTATATCAGATGAAACCTAACTGCTAGTTTTTATCCCAAGGTTTACACTTAAATTTTTAACAAGCTCGTTTTTAAGATCGGTCTTCCTTGAGAGAGCACTTTGCTGATCCATCAATAATTATGTAGTAATAAAGCAACTGTGTAAAAATGGCACCTTCGTGCTGAACAGATTGGTTTGCAGAGCCATTGACAAAGATGAATGTTTATTACGATTTACTACTTTTGGTTCTGCAGATGCAATAGAGCTATTTTCTTTTTGGCTTAAGTGTCACGAAAAGTAATTTCCAATTGTGGAATCTTTATGATAATAAGGATGTATAACTAGGAGAGCCCAGGCTGACTTTCAAATACCAGCATGAGTTTGCAATGCTGATAATTTAGAAAAAAAATAAACAAAGAAGATTTTTTATTTCATTGCCGAAAATTTTTTTCAAGCAGTCACTGGGACAGAACACACAGAGAACCCTACAGTATCGTGTAGTTACTGTTCTGAATTAATTGCTATAATATTAATTGCATATTCTTCAAAAATTGGCAAGTTTCCTCATTCTCTTTGCTGCATCCAAAGATTTCTACTGTTGATTTTACTATAATGTGAAGAAAAATGTAATGTCTAAAATTAACACAAAAGCTTGAAATTGTTGTTCTTGTTTCCTTTTTTTTTTTTTTTTTGAAGTGCCAGCACAATTACGGCTGTGATTTAGATGACGTGCGTTGTTCAAATCTGTCCTCTCCTTTTGGACAAAAAGCAGAATAACACATTCTGTAAGTTTTTATGGCCAGTAGATGCGTCATTTTGGCCAGCCAAGCTGGTTGATTGCAGTGTCACCGTGGTGATGAAATTGTCTCAGTAGCAGCTGAGAAACACCTTGAGAATTAAACTTTTGTGGACGCAGCTGTTGGGATCCGTGCCTCCGCCACCTCCGGCACAGCCTCTGGGTGCTCCTTGCTGGATTTCCCCTGGGTGACACTGGGGTACGGATGTCTTGGCACAGCCACACTGGTGCCTGTTGGAGCTATAAGGTGCTTTCATCGACTTGCAAACCTCTTCTGGACAAAGGCCAGAATTCCTGGGTTCTTTCCCACTGCTGCCAGGAATAGTGGCTTGGCCTTGTGTTGGGTCTGTTACTCGTGATTTGGGTGCAGGGGGTCCTGCTCCCAAAAGACCTTTGAGCAGCAAAGCTCCAGCTTCGCCCCCTCGGTCCCTGGGCGGTGGCAGAGCCCAGCTGCACGTGCCTGGCTTGGGCTGTTCCACAGCACAGTTTGCTGCCACAGCCTCCAGCCTTTGTGGCAACTCCAAACACTTTCAGCCCAGGTCATTCATTTCAGGTGGCAGTTGCTGACAGTAATGTTCCTTTGCTTGGCTTTATTTTAGCATTTAATGATTTTTATGTTGGTTTTGAAGGTGTGAAGGGAATTGCATTGGGAGTGTTTTGTCTGGACTTCAGTATTCTCTGCTTTATCTTGCCAGCAAGATTTAAAATTTTACTCCTTCAGGAGACAGGGCTTTTGTCTGTGCACCTTGCAAGCTCTTCCCTCGTCAGTCCCTTCTGTCAGCCCATTATCCTGGGCTTATTTCTCTGCACAGTTCATGATGCTAAAGTTTGCTGTGGAAAGAGTTTGCCTAGTTAAAACCAGCATAAAGAACAATCTATTTATTCTTACCCAAAGAAGTAAAAGATATAAAATATAAATAAACGTCTCTTCCGTAGAAGAAGATGGTAGATCTGAATTTGAAATAATGATCCGGTGGGATTTTGTAATGAAATAGTAAAATGTTATCCAGAACTTATTTTCAGAAGATAACTTTGGTTTCATTAATTCAAAAGAAACTTCTCTGATTTCAGAGAAATCAATATTACCTGTGGTGTTGAATGTGTTTAAATGAATTGGTACATGAAATATGCATCTCTCTCTCTCCCAGTGGGCTGTGGACAGGTGGTCATGTTCCTGCGAATGGGTGCCATAATACTGTGTGTTACGGAGAACCTGGATTAAGCTCCACAGAAAGCATCGTTATTCAGTTAATTAAAGAAGAACAACCCTGATACTATGCCATATGCTGTACAATAAAATGGCTGCATGGCAGAAAGAGCCATGAATTCCTTCAGTGTATGCGAGACTGAGACATGATTTGTGACTTTCTGCCTCTGCAACAATGTGTTAAGTAGAGGCCTAATGTATTAAATAAAGAATTAATTACAGGTGGATGTGGGACCTTTTCTTTTCCAGTGAGCTCTTTGAAATGCTTACCCGGTTTTTGAGACTTAGTAAAATCTTTCCAAAGTCTTTGCTTTGCTCTGCATCTAATCAACATTTAAGCAGGGTCCTTTGTGTGCCTGTAACCTGGAGAGGATGGCCAGATTGAGGAGAAACTGTAAAATCAGCAATGCAGAACTTAGCTAAAATGACATATGAAGTATAGTCCTGTTAGTATATAAACTTTATATCCAAGTCAGATGTTGAGATTAATCATGAGGACAGGTTGCACAAGCAGATGGCTGGCCTTTCTGATAGCCATTAGCTTGAAAGGCTGTCTTTGAAACCAGCTCTGTGCTTTATAGGTGAATCGTGCTGCTGGGCTTTGTTGGGAAAAGGTTATTTCTGCAGCTCCACCAAAACCTCCTGTGCACGGAAGTGCCTTTTTCCACTGTTCCTGGAGGATGAGACAAATTATTCTCCAGGAACTTCTCCATGACTTTCTTCTTTTGGAGAGTTGCGGTGTCAGAGGGCATTCCAGTGCCGTAATGGATGGATCTCAAGCATATGGAGTACACATGCTAATTGTGCTGTGCTTATGGATCAGTCTGTCCAAATGCCAAGGCCTCAGAGCTGCTGCAGGCAAAATGTTAAAATCCTTCTCCTCTGTCTACTGTGCATCTGGGAAAAGGTTCATTGCAGTCACTGAAATGTAGGGGAGAGGAGGAGGAGGTGAAGGACGGAGCCCGTGCCCGTCCTCCCGAGGAGATTGCTGCAGTAGCTGTGCTGTGTGACAGCAGCAGCGTGTGCTGCAGGGTGGCCAGGTGACTGAGGGAGCTTGCTGTGCTCCGCTGGCACCTGGAGCCCCCCAGGCAGTGCCCATACCTTGGATTGAAGACATCCTTATATGCTTCAGAGAGACAGTTGCCTGAATGGCCACAAAACTGCCTTGGTCCCTGGGGCAGGGCTCCTACAAGAGCTCAGTTGGTCCAGAGCAAGATAGAGAAATACATTATCACCTACACATTTCTCAGCCATTAGACATAGCCAGAGACAAAAAGATGGCACTTCAGCTAACAAGAAACAGTGCAACCACTGTGATTTTTATTTAAAAATATGATTTGTGGTGGCTTCAGGTCTCTACTGCATAATGACTGATGCTCTCAACACGGATCTGCATTTCTGTAGCTGCCACCTTTTAAGAATGCAAACCTAAAATCTACTTCCATGTTTGTAAACCCCAGCTGGTGATCCGGATCCAGGATCTCATGTATCCTTTCTCTCTGCTCCATGTCTCTGATAGTCCTGGCAGCATGAAACTGCCTGGTTCCTCCTGTGAGTCCAGCCCCTGTCCACCTCAGAGGCTTTTCCTTTGGGCCAGGTTCCCACCTTGCTTTTGACAGGGGAGACTCTGCTCTTGCCTGTTATTCTACTGTAAGTAATAAGAAATAATAAGAATAATTTTTTGCCTTCTCCTTCCTCTCCCTATCTCTGTAATTCCCTGCTTGCTATTTCTCATTAGCAATGAAGGAAGGAAGAAGCTGGGCAACAAAATGAGAAATTTCTTACCTAATAATTTTCTTTCAGTTAACAGCTTCTCACTATTCAGCCCGCCCGGACAGTCTGGTAAATGGGCAGGACACAAACTGATTTTTTTCCTCTAAATGAAGACTCAGTTATATAATTTCATACACTATATTTCAATGTTGTCTTAATGCTAATAATTTTCTGCTGTAGCATTTCTGTAGTCCAGGTGGCTTCTGGTGGTTGGCGCTGAGCTTGTCACCAGATCTACCAAAGAGAAGAAGCTCTGAACCTCACAGGAGTGGGGTAGAAATCAGCCCACCTTTGCTGAGAGATGGTAAGGGTGACTAGAAGAAAGTTATAAGTGGAAAGTTCAACTCATTTCACTTTATTGCTCGTCTGGGTGAGTTATTTTGGTAGGCTGTTTTTGACCTGGAGCATCTCTTCAGCGCAGTTTGTGTTGGAAGGGACCTTGAAGATCATCTAGTTCAACCTCCCTGCCGTGGGCTGGGATGCCACCCACTAGATGAGGTTGTATATTTATATGGCTGTGTACATTTAAATTTTTTTTCCTAGTGGAACAGAAATTGATTCACAGTTTAAAAAAAAAAATACAGTAGTCCAAGCAAAATTCTAAGATTTGCTTTTAAGTTCTCTGTAGTGCAGAGCTCTCCATTGTGTTTTATTTAGTGTGGGGAATTATAGGAGTAGATTTACTTCTCAATAAAAGAAATGTCCTTGTGCTGGGGTGGCTGAGTGCTGGCCAGACAAGGATCCTGGGCGTGCAGGGATGGGCAGCAGAGCATTCAGCGCCCTCAGCAAGACCTGGCGAGTTGCAGAAATGATGCCTCAGCACTTGAGCATTAAGGCAGCTGTTCCCTTCGCGGCTGGCTCGGGTGTAAAGTGCTCTTGCTGTTCTACACAGTGGGCTGGCAGGACGGGGAAAGTGAGCTGGAGCGGGATCTGAGCCCGGCTGCTTTTGCTGTCGGCTCTCGCGGGTGTTGGGCTGCCCTCGCCCTCTGCCAGAGATAATGGCAGCGCTCTGCCCGGGTGGGGTTTGGAGAGGGGAACTGATTGAGATGCTGATCAGTTCTTCTCCTTGGCCTCTCCTTTTATATAAACTGTTACTCTTGGATCCCCCTGCGCAGATTTAAAAAAATGCAGAAAATACAGGCCAGAAGGCAATAAAAAGAACGAAGGCTGGGGAGGGGAAAGAGGAGAAAAGGTGCCAAGAACAGCATAAAAAGGCAAAGGAGGAAAATACAGCAGGGAATTGGTAATCAGCTGGAAAAGCACAGTACGTAGGGGAAATCTGTCTTTATAGTTTCCATTTTAAAAAGTTTTAAGTCCCTAACTGCTCAGGCAGGAGGAGGTGAATGTATGAATGTAGGCTGAGGTGTGTGGCACCTTTGGCATTACCAGGTGCAGAAATCACGAGTTGGAGATTTGTGTCTGTGCATGGGAGCTTTTACCATTTCTAGGGTTTGGTGCTAAAAAATGCCATTTGTGGTAGTAAGGTAGTATGTTTCTGGGTGAGCATGGGTCAGTTTGATTATTGGTTTCATCAGCAAAAAATAACTCTTTTGATACTGTTCAGAGCAGCCGTTTTCTGAGCACTCAGTCGTGGCAGCGGGGTTGTGAGCTCAGAAAAGAACAACAGGTTGCAACAAGTAGGTTGCATAAACCAGGCTCTTTTTCATTGCTTTCCAAAGGTATTGGGGGAACATGAGTGTTATTCCAGAAGAACATCTGCTGCTGGTTTTGAGGACAGTGTCAAGATGTTCTTCAGTTCAAAAGCCTAATTTTCAGCTGTATTTATTTTGGGAGGTTGAAAGGGTTTTTTTCTTAAGGTTTTTTTTCTTTTTTCTTTTCATATTGCAGTGTAGTTCAATGAACATGAGCTTGCCTTTTCAAAAAAAGTTCTTCAGAATCAGAAAGGTTTTGTTTATTGCTGGACTGGTTTCACACTACCTGCTTTGAAAAAATATATATTGCAAGGAGGATTTCTGGAAAGAATGGAGAGATTAACTGTTTCTCTGAAGCATTAAGTTAACAAGTTTCCATGTCTGTTAGATGAATGGTATAACCTCTAACTGGATATAAAATATGAGGATGTGGTTTGGTTACATCCTCTGTGGACTATGAGGTGAAACAATAGCATTTGTTTCAGTATGGCTGTGTTCTCTGGAAAGCTGCAGGGTTGGTGATAAGGTGATTATTTTTTTTTTCAAAATTGAAATTTAATTTATAAAAAATATGTTCACTATCTAATAAAAGTTCTGTGAGAGTGATTGACTGCAGGAAGAGCTTTTCTCATAATTTATTCCCATATATCATTAAGCACACAAATCTAAAATTCCATTCCTGTGACGGGGTAATTGTTCTGCGACCGCCGTAGGAGGGTGGCTGGTGGGAGAAGGCTGTCGGGTGTCACTCAGCTGTGCAGGACAGACAGAGCACCTGGAGCTTGAGTCCCAGGGTGGGGAAATGGATGCAGGCACTTCATAAAGATGGGTTTCTAGTTCTGCACTCCATTAAGGCCCAATGTTGTAAGAAGATCCTCTGCCTACAGCAGGTGAGTCTGATGCAGTGCTGGCAAACCAGCCAGGGTGTTACTCTGCTTTGCTTTGTGAGACAGTCCTGTTTTCAGTAGGCAGGAGTGAGGAAATAGCCGATGAGCTTGTACATCCCTGCTTTTGTACAGGCTGACTGTGCACAGCTGCAATAGCAGACGGAGTATGTGGAATTTCTTTTATATTTATTAAATTATTAAATTGCGCCTTTTCCCTCTTTGCCTTCATTTGCACCCTTTTGGGCTTTATCTCAACACTCCTTACAGGCCAAGTGTGAGGAGCTGGCCCGTGGGCACTGTGCAGAGGCAGAGCTGTGTGCCCTGGCGCTGCTGGGCAGCCCGGCGCCGGCCGGCCGTGCTTCCCACCATCCCTCGTCGGCAGGAATGAATGCTTCTGGGAAGATGGGGCCTCAGTCTGTGTGCTGTGATGTGTTTGCTTTCTCTGAGGAACTAGCAGGCTGGAAACTTGGCTTGGGCTAGAGGGGACCCCTTAACCTTGCCTTGGCAGAAGGAAATAATAAAGTGACAGACTTCATTTATCTTTATGCTGTGTGCGTGGCCTCGTGTGCTCCGTACACCATCAGACCTAAATCCTGGTGTCGATTTGGCACTGTGAAGGAGTAGGCTGTAATTTTCAAGGTGGCTTCAGGTACAGTAAAATAAAAAATATTTTCTCTTAAATATGAGCATACACATCATGTGTTTTGTGACCTTATTTCGTCAGTAAGTGCAATTAATTTTTCTCTGTCCTTCCATTTGGTTTTGTGGAATACTTCTTGTATGACAGCACATGATTACACTGCCGGAGGTGAGTGGGGGAACTGGAGCCCTTGGCAGCTGCAAGGTGCATGCTGTGGGATGCGTGGCAGGGTGGGATGGGGTTGCACAAAGAGGTGCCATACCTGGAGCAGTGGGGTTGGCAACAGCTGAAACAGCCAGGATTACCTCCCAGCCTGCTCTGGAGGGAGGCTCCTGCCCTGAATTAGTGAAACGCGCAGTGTTCTCTGCTCATATGGCCCCACGGACTCTGCTCACGCCTTGGTGTGTGGTGTGTTTGATGCTTGTACTTTATCCTGTGCTGCTGCTGCTGCTGCTGCAGCATTTTCGCATCCATTTCTCCTCCCTGCCTGGTCCCTACAGCGCGATCACCGTGACACTTTATCTGCCTGGTGCCGCTCCCCTCCCGGCCACCTACGCTTAATGACTGCTCCCTTCACGCCCCTCGGTACATCAGTTATCTCCCCCTCCAGATGGGTTCGTGTCCCCTCTGATCAGCTGCTCAGTTATATCCTGGCGCGCTTGTGCAGTGCCTTTTTTGACGCTAAGCCCCCACCTTCCCTTCGCACTCGTTGCAGCTCCCCAGAGTGGCGCCGACATTGCTCATCAATTTGGGCTGCTAAAGCATTTCTGCCCACTGGGTCCCTCCAATGGTCTGCAGGAGCTGTCTGTGGCTCCCACTGGATTTAATCCCTTCCTGGAGAGCAGCAATCAATCCCAGTGTTTCTGATGCCCCCGGCTCTTGGTGTTTGGTTTGTTGCTTAAGGATTTTTGTAGCTGAAAATGCATCTCCCAACCCTTTTCAGATTTTGTTGTGCTCTAGCCCCAAAGTATTTCTTAAAATAGTGGGAATGCCTAGTGTCTGGTGTTGTGCCAAATAGGTGGAAAGGTTCTTTGTTTAAACTCTTTGACTGCTATGAAACGGTGTGATGAAGGACGTATTTGCTGCAGAGGACCAGAGCACCAAGTGCCTTCTATTCTATCTGCTCCAGAGGATTTCCTGGGAAGTGTTCAGCCTCCATTTCTGTCTGTAAGGAAATCCTCTTATCTGGGCAGAGCAATAAATAGTGCTGCCTCCTGTAATAGAAACAGAAAAACACATTCTTCACGTGGCTGTTTTTAAAAATGTGGGGTTTAAAATATATTGGGTGGAATGATTCTTCTGTAATAAATCCCCATAATAGTGTGCTATGTATACATTTAACTAGCTGCACAGAGGTAGGGAGAGGGGCAGAGGGTGCGTTAAAAGAGGGTTTAGTGTGCATTTAGTAATGACAAGAACAGTAAATAATCCTACAGGTTTACAAACCTAATCCCCAGTGTCTGATTGTAGCCCTCATGTCTACTGGAATTGGTTGGAAAGATGTTAAAAGGCTCTAAAGGGAGGGCTTTGGGGGGAGTTTATTTTTAAATTTTTGGGGAGCTGGCTGGGCGATTGATGGTTTTAAGTGGTATGAATGTAGCTGATTCAGTACCTTGAGGGAAAGCTCTAAAAGTGCCTGTCCTCCTCCACTTGCTACAGAGATGCTGGGTGAGGATGGAGTAGGCTGGACCTTGTTCTAAGCCCTTCCTGATGATCCTTTCATTTAACAACTGGATTTGGAGGGAAGGGGAGGAGTGTTGTTGTTTTTAATTCCCAACTTATTTTTTGCCTGTGCCCTGCAGTAAAGTGGTTGTTTTCCTTAACAGAAGAAATCCGTGATGTCTCAGAGCTGTGCCACGTGATGCTACTGCTTTTAAATAAGCTCTTAAGAGGCTGGACCAGATGTTGGCCACATCTGTGTTTTTATTTTGTCGAACATTTCATTTCGACCCTTTTATTAAAAGAGAAAATGACAATTTAGAAATTGCTTTGAAAACTTTAGCAGCTGGGAGGATCTTTCTGGTATATAAAAATGCAATGGGTTTGCTTTCCATGCCCTGCAGTGAGCCGTGTAGCATCAAGCAGACGGATATTTGTGGCTGGTACGGTCTACTCCTGTTGGAAATGATTGCCATGGAAATTTTCATGCCAAAATGGATATGTTTTATTCTGAATTGGCATTCTGTAATGAAACATGTATTTTTTTTCTCAGTGAAAGCGTTAAACTAGGAATTTGAAGACACCTTCACTTCTGAAAAACCCATTTAATGAATGCCTATCGCCATGGCAGGAAAAAGGAAGACTTGCAGGCAGAGGGATATCCTGCAATTACTCCCTCCGCTGCTGTTATGGGGTCTAAGAAACGCTTATTATGTGTAACTTGCTTCTGGATTCTTCTCTGCAATTTAACAGTTGGAGAATGAGTTTTCTGTCCCTGTTGCTAATTGATCCAATGAAAAAACTGGCACCTAATTCAGTAACAAGTTATATTTAAAATGACAAGTGAAATTGTTCATGGTGCCTGAAATTGCATCATTTTCAGTCTGGCATGTTAGGGCTGTATAAGAGAACAGGCACCTACTGTACTGTGACATATTAAATTTTAAACCTCTGATCCAAAAATATAGCTGTGTATAGGAGAAGCAAGGTGTATAATGATGAAAAGCAGTGGCAGCTTGGTTTCAGTGGGATACTTTCATTGTTTTTAAGATGCTTTGGCAGTTTTTACAACAATAAATATTGGGATCAATTTTATGTAAAGTTGAGCAGTGAGTTGAGTATGTCCATCACCACTTCCAAGTTTTGGTTTTCTAACCTATGATTTTCAGAACTTACTAGTGATTTTCAAGGTTGGCTCCCTTTTTCTCTGTCCATAATTCTAGGCCTGTGGCAATAGTGGACAGTTTAGTTTATCTGGTACAAGCAATATGGAGGAAAAATAAATTCTGTATTCATGCACGTAAACCAAATTGAAAATTGTTGGTTTTTTTTCAAAAAACCCCTTGAGGAAACAAAAGGTAGATAACACAATGAAGGTGGAGGCCATCCCCTCTTCTGCCCTACAACTTGGTGGTTAAAGTGCTATCCATAATATGGGAGAGCCAGTTCAAGTCCCATTTTTGCATGAACTCCTTCCAACCTAGGAGCCAGGTTATCCTGGTCTGGACTCCCTTTGCACTCTCCTGTCAAGCTGTTTAATTTTATGTGATGGAACATTTCTTGGACCTAGGCGGACCATCTCCTGGGAAGGTGTCTCAGACACGGTACTACAGTATTTACTCCTTTCCTTGGTGAAAGTTCAGCCATTTTGCTCACTGGAAGTTTCTCTCTCAGTTCCAGCAGGAGAGATGTGCAGTTCTGTCTTGCAGAATACCCTGCACTCGCTTGCGTGATTCCTCTCCACACTTTGAATGATTATGCTTTGCTAAAAAAATTTCAGTCAGCTGCATTAAAAAGGCAGCAAACGGCTGGGATGTATTTTGTCACCTTGCTTTTCCTCTCCATCCTCAAGCAAGGGAGTGCTTGGCCATGTCCTGGGGTTGCATCCCTGCCTGGCTGGTAGCAGGGTGCCTGCGTGAGGAGCTGCTGGCACTGGTGCAGAAAGTTCTTCTCTTACTGTGCTATGCAGAGATCAGACCAGAAGAAAAGCATATGTACTGATCAATTATGTACTTATTATAAAATCTTTTGCACTTCCAGAGTATTTTGGGGAAAAAAGGTTGTAAAGTAAATCTGGTGCCTGGGACTAATGTGCAATTAATTTCTAAATGTAACGACAGTGAGAAATGTTCTTTAAAGCCTTTTTGGTCAAATTAGCATCAGATTATCTGAATTGGTAAAGTCGATACTACATTTATGAGACAATCTTAGGGAAAAAAAATGAAAGCATAGAGGGCTGGAGCACCCCTGCGATGAGGAAAAGCTGAGAAAACTGAAATTGTTCAGCCTGGAGAAGAGAAGGTTTCAGGGTGACCTATCTCCAGCCTTCCAGTACCTAAAGGGACTACACGAGACCTGGAGAAGGGACCTTTACAAGGGCCTGGAGTGACAGGACAGTGGGGAATGTCTTTAAACTCACAGAAGGTTTAGATGGGGTATTAAAAAGAAATTCTTTACTGTGAGTGTGGTAAGACACTGGAATATGTTGCCTGGAGAAACTATGGGTGCCCCATTCCTGGAAGTGTTCAGAGCCAGGCTGGATGGGGCTTTGATCAGCCTGGTCTGGTGGAAGGTGTCCCTACCCATTGCAGGGAGTTGGAACAAGATGATCTTTAAGGTCTCTTCCAACTCAAACCATTCTGTGATTCTATGCCGTTCCTTGTGACAGGACATTTTTAGGGGGTTAAAACCCATTTTGCTTATGACTTGGGGTGGAAAGCATGAAAGTTTCTGTTTGTTTAAGGTGGATTTTGAAAAGACATTTGTGAGTGCTCGGTTGCTAATACCAGGGAATGTCGGTTGAGCTGAGCAGCCAGACCCTTTGCACCACCTCAGGAAGCTCAGACGTATTCCTAACCAGGTGTTTTGGTTGGATTCCCAGCCCTGTGATTTCATGTACTTCAGGCAACTTGCTTAAACCCCTGACTTTTGCCAAGAAGATCATTGTTTTATCTTCTGGGAATGCTCATAATTCCAGCCTTTGCTTTACTTTACCATTTGATTGTCATAATCTGCCATTGGATCCAAGAGCTACTACTGGCATCACCCTCCCCTGATCCAGGAGCACCAGGCTGGGGAATCAGTCTGTTCAAAGATCTTGGTTCGTGGGGAGGCACATCCCCAGTGCTGGGGAGTGGGAACTGTGAACATGCCAAGCTGCTCTGCACCATTTTGGTTTTAATTTGTTATTGCAGATAGTTGAAACTTAATTTGTTTATATTTTTCTGCAAGTGAACTGGTTAGGTCATCTCTTGTTTGATCTTGATGTAATGGAGATGACCAAGAAGATTGCTTCATTCCCCAGCATAAGTCTTTGTTAAATAATTTGTTTTCTTCTTTACCTGGACTACATTAATAGTGTATTACTATAGTTCTTTAATGTGATGTGGAAAATCAAGTTTTGCAACTGTATGCTGTGCCAGTCCCAAATTAAGTCTCAGTTCTGTGCTGTTATGCTTTTTAATGGATGGAATATTTTAAAATTTGTTTTCAGAAGTCTTAATAACTACCAAACTAGCAAAATTGCAGTGAAATTGTAATTACAGAAAGTCAAGAAGAAAGCCATGGTGTGATTGTCAGCTGTGGTCTGTGCTGCTTCCCTGAAAATAGAAAATATTTTCGAAGTCATAATTTAGGGATAAATTACTGACCTAGATGCTCTGAGAGAGAAATTTTTGTTATCATGAAAGAAAAGTGGTCATCTTTTTAAAACGGTTTCCTCAGCTTCCTGCTGAACATTTGAGGCTGTAAATTAAAATGAGTGAAAAAAAAGACGACTGGAAGTCTCTGGCAGATTTTTAGTACTGATGAAGACTGTGCTGGTTCCTGAATTTTAAATTAATCCAATGTGGTGAATTCGTGTGCATGAAGTTCTGAATTGAAAATACTCAGCAGCACATTAAACCTCTCGGATGAAGGTGGAAGGCTGCAAATCTCTGAAGGACAGTCCTGAAGTGTCACATTACTGCAGAACTTCAGTTGCAATAGATTTTGGACAAACCTATGGCTGATCAAAATATGTTCTTTTCTGCAGGTGAGAATACAGGAGATGGCGAATTAGATCTGAGTGGAATCGACGACAGTGAAATAGATCGGGTAAGGTGCCCTGTTATCCCATGTGGTTTTTATCCTGGTTGTCTGGGTATCTGAGAAAGACAAAATGGCTCTTATCTGGTTTATCCTTTCTCTGCAACTGCATCTTCTTGAGCAATTTCAGTGATCTGAAAGCTATAAACTAATGTTCATGCAAACCTGTGGATTTGGTGTTCCTTGCCCAAGTTATATATACATGTATATTTATGAGGCTGCTGCTGCTGCTTGCTTTTAACATGCTGGAGTAATTATGTTATAGAATGTCTTTTATTCCAAAGGAGAACTTTAAAAAGTTTGGTGGAGCTCTAAATTCATTATTTAATTAAGATAGATTCAACATAGGAGGCTGCCATGGAAACCAAACTGTAAAACCAGCATGTGTGGCTCCTATGTACTTCCAGAGATTTCTGTAATATTTTCTGGATTTATTTTTATTTGTGTGGCAGCAAAACACCCTTTACCATATAGGCTGAGCAGGACAGACACATGGCTGTGGAAATGGGCTTGTTGGAGGCCACGCAGCTGGTCACTGCTAGAACAGGCCACAGTCCAGCTCTCCGAGCCTTATGCCCTCTCCAACCACCATGCTGGTTTACAGCATCATTTGAAGAGACAATACCAGTGCTAAAAACTCATTTTGGGGTACAAAATCACTGACAGTGATGAGGTTGCATAGGAATTACTGATCTCCATAAGATAGCTGTGAGGTGGGGTTTGCTAGGCAGGGCATTGGGGTCTCACGATTTGAGTGGACATGGAATGGGGGGAGCAGGAAGCCTGAGGTTTTTAACCATAGCCAGTCCATAATTTAAACAATCACAGGGAAGAATAAACACATTTTCTGCTCTTCCTAGGTTCTGTGATGAGGTCATAACTCTGTTTTCATTACTTCATGTTCATTTCTGTGGCAATAGACTGTAATATTGTAAGCCCAAGATTATGAAGTCTCTGAAAGCCTAAGAAAGATGAATAACTGAGCTAGGAAAAAGTGAGGTTTACTACTATGGCCCACTTTTAATAGAAGCCGATGAAAGAGCGAAAACACTGGTCTGATAAACCAGGACTGGCAGAGCCATTTGCTCGCCTGCTTAGCCCTCGGAGGAAGGACTCCTCCCTGCGTTAGTTTCATTTGACTGGAGTTCTTTTTCTTAAGAAATCCTAGATGTACATCTTACTTTGGAGAAAACCTTGAATGCTCAGACCCAAAAGATGGAGAAACTTCAGACTGCTTTTCTTGCACTTAAACATAGTTTTACAAGTCTCAGGTGCACTGCTTAAAATTGAAGTGTCTTGTTCATGATGATGATTTAATTTGTCTTCTCCATTCTGCAGTTCTTCACTCCCAAACAGCATTGTCTGTAGAGAACTTTTGTTTCACTGGTAGTTGTGCTAAATACTGGGGTAATTTTTACATTTAAGTAATTTACAATTAGGTAATTGCTACCTATCTGTCTATTTATTTCTGTGATTCATCTGAATAGTCCTAGATGTATTTTACAGCTCCATTCCCACTAAAGATGTTACTGAGACTAGGTGGAGTTAACTGCAAAGCGTCTAGATGTGGTTACTGAACCCAGCTGTCTGAAATCTAGAGGACTAAAGCTCCAGCAATCTGAGCTGGTTTCCTTCACACAGATGTGGCCATTGAACAAATAATCTCAGTAACTCTGTGTAAAGCTTTGCAGAAACCTACCCAGAAGACACATGTTTTTGTTTTGGTTGCACAGGGCAATGGTTCCCATCCTGTTTTGAATTACAGACCACCATCAACACACAGAATTACTTGCAGACAACCACGTTGTCATGATAAGCTTGTGTATCATCTGCAAAAGATCATAAACCCAGGATCATTTTTGGTTAATTAACAGACGATGTATAATGAGTCCTGGATAGTTTTTGGTCACTCCATCACAGTTTGGAAACCAAGCAATGTTTTTTTGAAAACAGGTCGTTTCTTGTGCCAGCTTCAGATGTTACCAGAAATGCTCTCTGATTGTCTTATATCACTCAGGCTTTCTTTTGTTATAATGTATTTTTAAAAATGGGATATGGATTGTTCTTGCCAGTGGTTTTTCAGTTCAGTTTTGCTCTGTGGTTTTCAATTTGATTTCTCAAAGTAGGTAAATTTGTTTTCTCTTTTAGTATATACTTAATGAAACTGAAGCTCAGATAAAAGCAGAGCTGTGGATGAAAGAAAATGCAGATTATTTGAAGGAACAAAAAGGTAAGTATGTAGGACTGAAATTTGCCTTTTGGCTGGTGTTGCTGAAATGTGCAGTCTGTGTAATCTTCATGCTGGTTACCCTTTTGTCATCTTTCAGAAAAAGAAGCAAGAATAGCAAAAGAGAAAGAACTTGGGATTTATAAGGAACACAAGGTATTAAACTGTGTATTAATTATATCTGTTTGAAAATGTCCTGTAAATTTGTTACATCAGCTGATCAGCTCCTTGTAGGATGTATGGGCATAATGGTAGAGGTCACCACTAAAGGAGCAAAAAATACAGTTCATCTAGCTGTTATGGAATTGCAAGGCTGTATTTTTTTAGGTGGTGAGTAAAACACTTTCTTGCCCAAACTTTTATTTTAAATTGCTACTATGAGAAAATTCTGTGCATGTCAAAGTCAGAGCTAGCTCTTTGCATTTATGATTGCTGTTCTAATTGCTTGCTTATTAAAATACAGGTTTTAAGACGTCTGATTTTTTTTTTAACGTGTGCATGGGGAATTTGTTTGTACTTGCCATAACTTCAGTGGCTTTCTTTGCTCTTACAATAATGATTTCTTTATGAAGAACTGAACAGATCCTTGTTACAGTCACTTGAAGGGGTATTTTGTTCTACCTTTCATAAAGAATGCGACAGTTATGTTAACAAATGGCATGTCCTGTCTCCATGTTTAGCAGTTTAAAGCAGCCTAATTGGCCGTATATTCACGATTTACAGCGTTAGTATTTTGTGTAATTGAGCAAGTGACAAGTCAAATCTTCCACATGCAACTAAAATCCATGTTAGTTTTTGGTGTGTATATCCTCTATCTTTTTTTCTGACTTAATGCGAAAGGCAGAGTTTCCTGCTTCCTCTAGGTATTTCAACAATAAAAACAAAACCAGACAATGAAAAACTGTTTCATACTTCAGGGTTTCTCATTCATCCTGCACTCATGCAGACGTGGCAGTCTACCAGCAATTTTCAAAATTGTATAACTCGTTGGCACCGCCAAGTAGCCCAAACACCCACTTTTTTGTTCGGACAACACAGGAGTTTTTCTCTAACCCTTTATTGTTTCTGACAGCTCGAGTAGAACTTGATTAATATGGTGCTTTCCAATTTCAAGGTAGCACTTGACCCATGTAGGTAAACAGAGGAGCTATTATCCATTAAAAAATAAATCTCCTGCAGAGCTCGGTGTTAAAACCTTCCTTTGAATAGGAAAATGCCAAATGAGAAACAGAGGTTCTGGGTTGTTTTTTTTTTTTTTTTTTGTACCTACCCAGGCATGGGATGTGGCTGGAAATGTTCTCTGGTGTCATTCCTGGTTGCCTGGCTCTGCACAGCATTAGCCTGTGCTGGCTGCAGGGGATGTTGCTGCAGTGCTCCCGTGTCTGCAGCCTCCTGCTGCCTGTCCCTTGGCTCTAAAGCCACTCTCTGCCTGCTGCTCGAGCTCTTGTCCCTCGGCTCTAAAGCCACTCTGTGCCTGCTGCTCGAGCTCTTGTCCCTCGGCTCTAAAGCCACTCTGTGCCTGGTGCTCGAGCTCTTGGCCCTTGGCTCTAAAGCCACTCTGAGGCTGCTGCTCAAGCTCTCGGCCCTTTCCAGTGCCGAGGAGGAGCTGGGGAGAGCTTTTCCGATGCCGCTTTCAGCCTTGATACAAAACACGCTCGTGGTTCCGATACGGAGTTGTCAGTGCTTTGGGGAGTTGTGACCCAGCTTCACTCTCACTTTAAAGGCAGTTTTAGCAGGGGAAGTTCTTTATTTCTCTGCTGGGTGATGCTGTGAGGTCCCTACTCCTGTAAGAGATGTTCACTCCCCTTTTTTTTATGATAGGTAAAAAAATGGCCCATCCTTCTTCTCTGGCAGCATTACAGATATTAAGTAAAGAATTTCTTAATAAACTCTCTTGGCATTTGGCAAAAAAGCAAAGATTTCTCTTGGAGAAAAGAGACCCTCCTTTCCCACTGAGTGGCAGGAGATGGAGCACTGGCTTAGCCTGGGCACGTCACCTGCATCCCCCACGTCAGCAGCACCTGATCCAGGACTGCTGCACTCCAGCTTGCCCCTCTGCTTCATGGAAACTTTGTTTGTATCTACATCACTAATTTTATATTTTAATTAAGCCAAAGAAATCTGCAAAGAAGCGGGAGCCAATTCAAGCCAGCACAGCAGGAGAGGCAATTGAAAAGATGTTAGAACAGAAGAAAATCTCAAGTAAAATTAATTATAATGTGCTAAGGGACCTGAACAGCAAAGGAAGTAACACACCAAAGAAAGAGGATGACAGCACTGATGACAGCACCAACACCAAGAAGCTGTCAAGAAGAAAATCTATTGCCAGTAGGAATATAGCCAACCCTGTAAACAGTGTGGGAAAAAGGTACTGCAATTGTTCATTTATATCTCTGTCTGTGAGACTGTCTATGTATCTTTCTGAGCCAGACAATGTAGGGACTGAAACATTTGTTTGAGGCTAAAATAATGTCGGGGCTCTGTTTTTATTTATTTTGCCTGCAGTGTCATGGTGACACCTTATTTATAGTTCACGTTTCAGAGGTCTGCTTTAGTGTGAGTAAATCATCCTAAGCCAAAAACCCCACAAAATCAATGGAGATTCATAAATGTGAATCTTTCAATCAGGGACACCTTTCCTTCACAAAATCCTGACATTTGCCGTCCTTCCTTTAAGTTGTCTGTATGAGCTGACGCGGCACTAAATGTTCAAAAGCTTTGCCTTTTTGCTTGATTTGAAAACTATAGTTCCCATCTGTTTTGACAGCTAGCTGCTTTGATTAGCTTTTGTTTTAGTTTTATTCCAAAGTTTTGTTGTTAATTGATGACACAAATACAAAGCTTTACAGTAAATATGCTTGTCGGTTTTCTGGTCTGCATTTGAAAATGTTTTATAGTGTGATGAAAGCTCCTGTTTTAATGAGTGAAATACTCAACTTACTGGGCAGATTTGTAGTGTGCTGTAAAATGCATAAGGAGATTGATATGTCCAATCTGCAGTATTCAACTATTTTATCTGTCTTCAGTTTATGAAGTCACGTTGGATCATCAGTTGAATCATTTTGATGTATAGTAATTTCTTACTTAGATGTTATTTATTTATTTACTGCCTATTTATTTATTTACTGCCAGAGTTACAGGCTAAATGCCACAAGGAAATCTTGCCATTTAATTCTGGAATATAAAATGATGTCTTTGCACCATCATTCAGATTTAGGCATGTGTTGCAACTGGGTGAGGGATCAGGGAGAGCAGGAGGGCAGCCACCTAAAAGGTGTGGGAAACCAGCTGTTTGTGAAAGAACAGGATACATGGGATATCCGAAAACATGATGCTGGCAAGGATAGTGAGTGCAAGTCTCTCAGAGGTTGAAGAAAATAAGGATGGCAAAACCTAACTCCTTATTTTAACTTCATTTGCCAGCAAGGCCAGAGGCACGGGCTTCAGTTTGGGCTGAGAAGGCAAATGCCAAAGCCACTGGCCCCGCTGTCACCACATACAGGTTTTTACAGTATCTCAGACATATTTTCTTCTTTATTCTGTATTTTTGGCTTCATCCTCGTTCAACTTGTCATTCATTCTCAGTATCAAAAGCGTTGCTTTCCAGCTGTTGACTCACTGGGGATTTTAGGCTCCTCTGTGACTTGCACTGAAGTTTCCCACTAGTAAAGGATGGGGAGGATGCATTGAGGATTAACTTAACAGCATTTAGCTTATGCTTTGTTGGCAGTTAACAGGTATTAATGAGTCATATTTCTGGTAAAGTAGGACAAATTCAGTTGTCTGAATTGCAGTGCTGGGTGGGAAGTAGGGGCTGGGCAGGATCCTGGTTGCATTTCAGAGCTCAGCAGTAACATCCATGCTCAAGCTACTTCGCCATATCCCAACCTTGTCACTTCTGAGGTTTGCAGAAATGCTGGGCTCATGGAACTCCTGTTGAAGTCAGCATGTTAAACTCTTAACAGGTGTTAAACTCTTTGGAAAATCATGCCATAAATATTTAATTTAACAGTGGTGCAACTTGAAAAGGTTTCTAAATAAATACAAATCAGTATTTTCCAAAAGCAGCTAATAAAACGTGTTTATTTTTCCTCTTGAGAGCCTAAAGTACGTCCTTAAGATGCATAACAGAGTTTCCTGATGATGATTAGCAGATCTTGGATACAATGAATTTTGCATCAGAACACTTCAGAGGAGGTTGAGGATACATGCAGATAAGTGAGCTAAGAAGATTTTGCACTCCTGAAGTAGGCAGTGCTCTTGCTTAAATATTATCAAGGACTTGGCAAACATTAGTTGGGCTTTTTTTCCTTATAATTAAAGATTTATGACATACTTTTGATTTTTTTAAATGCCATGCCTTTTAAATGGCATGCATAAATTTCTGGTTTTTGCATTGTTCTTATATGCCTTGTGTTCATTGCCTTTGTTCAGCATTGTTCTTCTGAGAGGTGAACGGCTAAATACTTTCCCAGGGATACAAAAATCATGATAATTTATATGCAATTAATAATAATAAAACTCCTGAACATTGCTCATTAGAAAATGAATGAAGCACATAATGTGTCTTTTTCCAGGAGGCATTTGCAGAAATGGGATCATATGGTTTGGGTTGGAAGGGACCTTAAAGATCATCTATTGTTTTGGTTTGTAGTGATTTACAGGTCTGCATGTTTATCTTTATGTATCTTAAATATTTAGTAAGCTGCATCTGACTGCAGCAGCACTATGAATAACCAGGCTTTGATCCAGTCCTTTAGTTCATTGGAGTTGTAGTCAGATTTTAAAGAGCTGTTCCCTTAGTCCTGGTCCCAGTGAGAAGGTGCCAGTACAGGGAGTACCAACTTACAGGATAGGAGATGAATACTCACTCTTGGTGATTACAGCAGTGCTCCTGTAATGGTATAAAAATGGAAAGTGGATTTTTTATAGATAGAGATAAATATCTTTCTCACTTTCCTTTTGCAAGTGATTTTAGTTACCACACCAGATTTGGACAGATGATGTAGCCAAGTTTGTCATGTGTCTTAGAAATCATCTTCATATACAGTATGAAGCGCTCTGGAAATAGGAAGTTGATCTTCATTTCCATTTTTCTAATTACCTCTTGCTCTAAAATAGTCTGTGCTGTTATTTCCACACAGAGGACTTGAGATTATCCCTAAAAAAATGGTTACCCCAACCAGACAGGGTGCAATCTCTGGGTGGTTTTTCTTTTTTTAATATCACATAAAGTAGCAGTTACAGTGCTAGTCAGTTAAAATACTGGAAAAGCTTTTGTTTCCTGATGTGATAATGATAGGCAAATTTTACAGTCTTGTATAAAGTTGTTGATTTGGAAGAAATTGATAAAGAGCTGGAATGCTAGGCAGGTCCCAGGAGTATGCTTAAACTGGATAGTCCTTCAGTTGGTGGCCCTTTTATTAGAGCTTTGTTGGCACTGTAATCACTTAATGGTTACTTGGATTTCAAAGGCAGTATCGTTTTATCTGCATCTTACTTTATAAAAAGTCCCAATTTTGAAATCTCAGAAATGTTTGGAAATTTCTGCAATTTTGGGTGGAAGGTACTTTTCAAGAATTCTTCCAAAGATCATACAGGTTTCTCCTTCTTAGGTGGGTAGTTATTATGTACATCAGTGTTTTCAGAAGCAAACAGAGGTTTTGAACAGGTTTCTTTACTGTGAACGTTTCAAGCTTTACAAAAAGCTGTGCCTTCCTCAGACACATCTCCCAGAATTATACTGGGAGTTTTCTTATTTTATCTGTCAAGATGGTAGAAGACTAGTAATGACAATGTAAGTAATTTTAGGAAATTTTGCGTTGTGTAAATGTATTTCATTCAATTTCTTACTGCATTTTTGTTCCAGTGAGTATCACGACTGGTGCTTCAGATGCAAAAGCCTTTTCAGTCCCAGTGTGTTGACGATGTGGCACAGTGGATGTTACCATAATAGATGTTGCAACTGTAATTTCAATTACCAGTTGCACAGTTTATCTTCACTAATGTCTTCTGTGCATATGAAACATAAGAATAATAGGTTGAACTCTGAGAAAAGAACAATTGCCGCTTCAAGCTCCTTAAAATCTGAACTCCAGTTAGAGCTGTGCTGTGCATTGGAGCTCTTCAAGTTCAGTAAAGAAGGTTTCTAGGACTGGAAGTATTTGGTTAGAAGCTTAATAATTTATTTTATATTTACTTGAGCTGAATTTTACAACATTACATGTAAAGTGAAATGTGTTGTACCCAGCAAATGTGGGAACAAGAAAGCTTTCAAGTCACTACGTTTAAAAAAATTTAAGTCTATTTCTTGCTATGTGCTTGAAATTGGTAATGATATCAGAAAAGACAGGATCTATTATCAGGGGAGTAAATGTGTCAGGTTAATCTCCTGAAGAATTTGCCTTGGAAGAAATGAAGCAGGACTGTGAAGCACAGTGGAATCCGTTGTAATGAAACAAGGTTGTTCTGAATGGAACCATATGAATATATAATAGCAAACCAAACCATGCCTGCTATGAGTACGACAAAAACCCTTGGTAGTGATCTCAGACCTGATTAGATTTGAAAATTCACCTCCAAATTCTCTCTATGGTCTCACTTGTATTTGCTGAGTGTCCATTTTGCCAGTCCAGCTTGGTGCATGGCTCCATCTGTGCTTTAGAGCCATGGAATTTGGGTGTTGGGGGTTGTGCCCTTTCAGTACCAGGGACTTGTTCTGGTTCTCAAGTTCCTGCTCCAGGATGTACATTTTCAGTTAGCATCTGCTCCAGCTACATTTTTGTTGACTTTTCAACAGGTATCACAACTCCAGAAAAATCCTCTTTATTAGGGAGAATGTACGTGATGCTTTTCTGCAGCGTGGCGTGTGACATCTTGTTTACCCTGATAAATTGCTTGGTGCTTTATTGTCTCTAATTGGAATCATATTTCCCTGGAGAGGAAAATATGGGCAGAAACCTAATTTTGATGCTTTGGAGGAGCCTGCAATGCCACACTGCCTAGGGAACCTGGGGAAACGACGAGAGGCCCTCAGCTGGCTCTCCCAGCTTCCACCCTGTGGAAGGGTGGCCCTTATAGTTGGCCCTTTCTGGTGTCCAGGGTGGGGTTATTGCTCCATAAGGCTGGGTGCTCCAAACTCAGCTACAAGTCTGAATGTGTCCCAGAGAAGCTGTGGCTGCCTCATCCCTGGCAATGTTCAAGGCCAGGTTGGATGGGGCTTTGAGCAACCTGGTCTAGTGAAAGATGTCCCTTGGGCTGGACAAAATGACCTCTGAAAGCCCCTTCCAAGCCAAATACTCTGTGATTCCATGACCCTATGAGTGCTTATTCTACATTGGCCATGGTTTGTCATTTATTTTTATAAAATCAAAGGGAACAGGTTTTTCAATGTACAATATTTTTAGTTCTACATTATGAGACTGGTATTTGTGAAGGGGAGGAGCATCAACTTGTATTTTCCAAATGACTTAGATCAATCCAAAACAGCATGAAACAAAACTTGGCTTGAATGATCTAAGGGATTCCTGGGTGTCTTAAAAGCTTTGTATTAGTTAGACACAGGTGATTATAAAGCCTTTTGATTCACTGTGTCAAGAAGAGAGTTGTTGGTTCAGAACCTTCTTTACTAGGAAAAATGACATTGCAGTAATAGTTTAAAAATTTGGGAATGGGTATCTTAAGTTCCTTGTCTGCTACTGGTACAGTGGAGTCTGGTGGGTGTCTGCAGCCAGTCCTGCAGGTTGGCACTTGGTGATGAAACAGAGCTTCTGAAGAGGGACAGATCCCTATGTTTGGTGGATATGAAGGTTTTGAGTCTTTTTCATGCTCACTTTGGTGGTCATTTTCTCTACAAATTGGCCCTTTCAGATGAGATAGTAATGTGCTTTAATTTTCCACCATATATTTTTATTTTTCAGAATTGCCTTCAGCTCTTTGTCTAATTTACTTTTGATATGCTGTTTTTCTCTCTCTGCTTTGAATTTTGTTTCAGGGTTTGGAATTCATGTGTATTTACTCAAAGTGAGATATTAAATTTTATTGTGCTGCTTTAGGCCTTCTTTTTATATGTGGCTAAAGTGGTAATACTGATTTCCCACCTGGAATAAAATTCCTTACAGAAGATACTAGGAGTCCTTGCTGAGATGGTAGTTAGGAGTTTCTTCTCTTTGTTATTAGGAGTTTCTGGCTTAGTTATTATTTGGTACTATTTGATATTTTTGGTGTTTCCTCTGGAAGCAGTCTCGTGTTGGCTGCAGGATTCAGACTAGACTGTGATTCTTGGGTATGAATGTACAGTACATGTGGTGGGAGTGTGTGGAATCAGCTTTTGATTTGAATATTGTGTACATGGTGAATAAATTCTCTAACCACTCGGCCATAACTTTTTTCTTATGTGATCTGCGCTTTGAGAGTTTCTTTGGAGTGTAATTTTATGTGTGTTTCTGCTTTGCTGTGGTATATAATCATCTAAATCAAAGGCTAATCAAGATGATTACTCATTTTGAACAGGAAAATGGTGACATTTGATAAGTACCTCTACTTTAAATAAATCTTACCAGTATTTTCCAATCTTGTAATTTTTTGAGGGACAAGCTTATACAAATTATGTTTAGTATTTTATTTACAAAAAGCTAAGCCAGGAAAAAAAATGAATTCAAAGCTTCCAAGGCTATGCCTTTTAAGTCACGCATCTCCTTATTAAAGTTAGCTGTTCGGGGGAGAGCCTCCGGAATGACCTTGAAAGGAGCTGACACTTGCGTTTGCTTGTTCACAGCTGATTTGAGAGGGGATCTGCTGAAGCCTGGAGTGTTGTAACCTGGCTAATGCTGCGGGTTGCTGCTGTTCCTGTGAGCTAGGAATGCTTTTGTAATAAAGAGATAAATCAGAGGCAAGAAGGGGAGAGAAATGCATCTGACCCAACATGTTTTAAAAGGAGCGTGTGTGCGGTTTGAACGCCTGAATGCTGGAATGGGATGACCGGCAGTGCTCCATTCCTCATTAAGTGAGGACACAGAAGGAAAAAGGCATCGTCCTTCAGCATGTAACACCTCTCTGAGAGGATGCAGAGTTAAGCAATTGCCACTGAGAGATTGGGGAGGCAGGAACCAGCTTGGGGTCCAGGCAACAATGCAGTATGTTATTACTTTACCCTGAAATTCACTTCTTTTGACACTGAGCTAGGACAGAAAGATGGGGAAAGAATACTTTTTTCTTAAAAACAATCCCGAAACAAAACTAAAAAATACCCCAACAAAGCAAAAAACCTCCAAGCTGTTCCCAAACCCATCCTAACAGAAGCTGTCAGGTGTTTGTCAGGAATTGATGTTTATTCTTGATTACTCAGGCTATTTTGAAGTTCAGTTCCCCTGATACAATAGCATTTTTATTTCACATCTGTCAGGCTCAATACCTCTGAAAATACAGCTGCATTAAAGTCTGAAACACGTCTGGATAGCGTTTCACTGGCTGTGCTCTGCACCACTGGGAAAGGAGCTCCCACCCAGCCATTGCCTGGCACAGCTTGTGTCCCCAGCCTGCTGCAGGAGCTGCTGCTGACAGCCATTCCCTGCTCATTTCAGCAGTAATTCCAGCATCTCTGAACTTTTTTATCATGTTTCTTGGGGTGAGGTTACCAAAAAACTCATTCCTTCATCCCTTAGTTCTTTCCTGCCTTCTGTAGGAGGTGAATCATTTCCCCCTTTCATGCCTGTTCTGCTAGTGAGTCAAGAGGACCTAACTTAAAGATTTTCTAGCTTGTTATATTAGTAAAATGGAGTATTCTTGCTAAAAATCCCAGTTTGGGATTCATTTGTTTCTGAATACTGGAATAAAATGCCAGGATTTCAGTATGGCAATTAACCCACCTCTGTAATCTTAATCCTCACTCTGTAAAATACAGTTGGAGAAAAAAATATCTTAGTGGTAGGGAAATAATGTAAAGAAGCCTCCTTGATGTGACCTGTACCAATTTATTTAAGTTCAGTGATGCTGCAAATCATCCCTAGTTGTACATCATTCATTAAGAGCTTTCAAATTTCATAGTACAGACTTCTAATGCTGTCAGAATGTGGTTTAGTGTAAGGATAAGGGAGCATTGTCTGCTGGGACTGCAGAGGAGTGTTCCTGAGCTGTCATGTACTGGCACTTAGGAGAACCTTTGAGAAATATACATATATAAACCCTTCAAGATTGGGTGAGGACACATCCATACTTGTGTATTTCAGCACTAACAAGAATCTGCCAAATCCAGTGCTCTGTTCCATTTACCCCAAATTATTAGAATGCCTTCAATTTAAAACTAAAGAGGCGTTGATCCGGCTCGACCTTGTGGCCTAGACCCAGGTCAAGTCTCCTTATTTTTACAGCAGCCCTTTTGTTTGTTTAATATAAATTGGATATTGCTTTTCTGCCTCCCACTCAAGAAAATCATCCCCATGTCGGATTCCGGGGGAGGGCAGCTGGGCAGCACAAAAATGCGGAGGGGTTTTTGGTGACTGTCTGAAATAATTTCTTCTTGCGTTTTAAAACCAAATAGGAGCAATTTCAGCCCAGAAGATAATTTTGTGTGACAGTTGGATTGCGAGCGCCTTGTTTATCTATGTTCTCATTTTCAGGTTGGTTATAAGAAAGGACTCCGTGAGCTTTTTTCTTCCAAATTACGCTCAGTGGATCTAATGGGAGACAATATAAATATGTATGTGCAGTCCCTTGAACTTTATAGCGTGTTAGCAAAAATAGTTATGTGTGGAGAGGGGGTGAGGAGAGTGGGAAGAAACAAAAAAATTGGAAGTGTTATGTGTCTTGTTATCAAAGCCTGGAGGTGCACGTCCTGTGGCTGAGAGGGCTTCAGCACTGTGAAATGCTTGTTCTCAGTCTGTAGATTTTTCTGATTTATTTTTTCTTTTTTTTTTCACGGGTGGAAAATGGTTGGTTTTTGAATTGATTTTTCTTTGACCCTTTTTCCAGCAGGGTCTGCTTGTAGATCTTTACAGTGTATGTCTGCTCATTTTTCTAGTTTAAACCACGGGAAGTCTATGTCTGATGTGTTTTAGATGTGTCAATGAAGCTGAGTCTTCAGTGAGTATTTGTAAAATGTTGAAGGGAAAGGAGTCAACCAAACAAAAAGTTAACTTTCTCTCCCTGCAATATGGCATACATTATTTTACCAAGACTAATATCCAAGCTATGGGAGCAGTTACAAAAATCTTCTTGTTCTTTGCTGTGTGCAGGCATTTCCAGAGGGGATGGCTGGCAGTCATTCTGTGGCTGGGAGTGCAGGTCTTTCACCATGGCTGGGTAAAGGACTGGAAAGTTGCTGCAGTTTGTTGCAAAACTTGAAGTACTATTTGCTCACGTAATATTTAACAGCATCCACATAATTAGTTTTAAATCAGCCAGTGTGCTGTAACTTAGTCATTTATGTAAGTGCTGTTCCATTACCCAGTGATGCTGCTGGTGCACTCGCTGAGTTCAATTTTACCTTGCTGCAGTTGTTGCTAAATATAGGATGAAACATTCTGAGATAACTTCTAAATGTGGTCTTGGAAGATATATGCAGCAAATTTTACTTTTTCCTCTGTTGTTGAATTTCCAGTTTATTGTGAGTCAGAAATCTCGGCCCAGCATTTTCCCCTTCCTCCAGTGCAGCAAGACCAAAGATTGAACAAACCCAGTGCTGTGTTTAGGATATTCAGAACCGAGGATGCTTCCTGACCTGCTCTAGAGCAGATCATCTCCTTCTCTTCTCTCATCCAGGCCCTTCCTTGTGACCTACAAGGTATAATGGGGGGAAACCAGTAACCTTTACATACAGTGTGGTGTCCCCCCAAGTTTTGCCCATGAATAGAACACCTGTGCTGCCACAGAGGTCAGATGGGAAAGCACAGAGTGGAGTACAGCATGTGTGCACCTCAGGACCTGCCGTCCATCTGCAGTGGAGAACCTCTGGCCCTGAGCACTTTTCCCAGGCATTGCTTGGCTCAGCAGCTGTCAAAATCCAGACAATTTAAAGGATTTACAGTGAGGCTGTAAGAGCCCACAGCATGACATGGTGCGATAGATTTTAAATCTTTATTTATGCTCAGAGTTGAGGGTAACTTTCCTGCTGAACTGGAGTACTGGAGGATGTTGGACATCGAGAGCCCTCTCAGGCCATACACAGAATAGAAGTGTCAGACGTGCATTCAGTAGTCTGTCGTCTCTTTATTCCGAAATGGTTTTAGATCTGGTATTTATGTGAAAGAAATATATTCTGTTACAGCATAGTGTTCTTTTAAGAAGTTATCAACATATTTAATCAGAGTGGTTAGAGATATTCAATCTGAAGTATGAAGGACACGCATACAGATTTGGAAGTGGAATAAAGTGGCTGGCATATTTATTTTGTAAGGTTATCTTTGCCTCTCTACAGGGGTAGCATGGTAGTTTTAAGACAAAAATGGCTTTACACACTTCTGCATGGATTTTATCATAGAGCAATAAAGGAACAAAATAATTTGGAATCCATAATTTGGAATCCTAACTAAAGCTGTTGCTGAAGTTGAGTGAGATAATCATCTGATTAAAGCTGTAGTTGAATCAATCAGTCATCTGATGAATTAATAATGGACATGAAAGTCAACAATGAATCAAATTATTAGATGAAGAGAAGCAAGACAGAAATCAGGGTAGTTTAAAATGTTGCAGGAGGTTATTCCAAGGCAGTGTCACCTGCTGCCTTGTTCCTGGAGGCAGAGATGGAACCATCCAGTCTGGGCTTTAGTGAGTCAGTGTAAGGGTTAATTCTGTGCCTGAAAGTGCTTCTTAATTGAAGGTGGTTTCGAGGCTTGTTCTTTTTCCTACCAGATAAACTGTGTGCAAGCAATATTGGCTTAAAATTTGATATGCAAATATAGCCCGTCTTAGACATGTTTGCACTTTATTCATACCTATTGAAATATTACAGAAGAAAATGATGGGAACAGAGCAGAAGAAAGGTGAACTCCTTTGTGTGGATTGTTTGTGGAACGAGGTGGGTAGGAGAGCAGCTGGGGTTGCTCATATCACTGCTGGTGCCTGCTGTGGGCTTTCTCCGGGTGTTCCTATGCCAGGCTGTGCCTTCTGAGCTTTCTCCTCCACCTCTGGACAGTGTCCAGGAGATTAGGATCATCGGTGGCTCTCAGTGCAAAAAAATTGCTGCTTGCCAGCATGTTCATTTGTTGCCCCACCTCTAAAATCATCTGAAGGCAGTGGTGAATTAAGAGCTTTCTTTGCCTACAACCCAGTCCAGTCTAAATGTGATTTTGACCTCTGGGAAATCTGGAATATAAAAAATTATTGGGCCTTACTATCAGATTACATGTAACTTATTTTTCAAGTCAGAACATAAATACTCCAGAAGTACAAGAGAGAGGCTTGCTGAGAAAGCCTTAGCCTCATTGTGGGAAAAGTCCAAAGTGCATATACCTTAAATTTCCATAAATCCCTGTAGGAATAGAGATACTTTTTATCCATTCTTATTTTCATTTTGCTGTTATTTCTTGAACTATTCTTGTTCCTTTTCAAGAGCAAAGCATTGGGGTAGTGAAAGAATTTGATTTAACTGGATTTCATACATTGATCTTGCATGGCTCAGATAGACTGTGTCATACATTTAATGAAAATTAACCTAATACCATACCAATTCAGCAAATCTAAAAGCATGAGATGACAATAGTTACTTCTGTTCTATTTAAAAAAAAAAAAAAAGAAGGAGGGTGGGGAAGCCATGAAGGGCAGAAAGACAAAGAAAGGGCTAATTAAGGATTTAAAGCCACTGAGGTTTGGACATTTTTGCAACCAGCGAACTGAGTCGAATGTAAAGTGTGGTGTGGGGAAGCCATAAAGAATTTTATATTCTGTATAATGCAAAACAACTTCATAGCAACTGACTGAGCAGCTTGAGAGGTCTTGGATGGAAGGGAAAGGTTTCTGTAAAAATAAACCTCATCTTGCTGACCTTTGCCGACCCTGGCTGCCTGTCCCTTAATCTAACCTGAAGAGATTAGAAAAACCCCAAACATCAAAAGGAGCCGTAGACACCATTGTCTCGCGGAGCCCCATTGTGTTGGGGAGGGATTTCTCAGGAAGCAGCAGCCTGCTCCTGCTCCGGAGCCTTCCCCCGCTGGCACCAACAATGCGGCCCCGGCTGTAGGTCAGGCTGGCCATCCTTGGAAAAACAACCCACGGCTCCTGACATGATGGATGGGAAACCCGACTCCGGGATGCGTTTGCCTCAACTTGTTTGGAAGATTTGCGCTGGGTTTACTAAGCCAACATTTTTCAGGTGCTTCCTGTGTTTTATCCAGGAGTGGATAAATAACTCTTACTCTGTTGAGTGCCAGAAAATACGAGTGTAATCACATCACATTGAAATTCTGCCTTTCAATATGGTAATCCTCAGAGTGTGGATTTTTTAAAAAATATATATATATTATTATACATGCATATATATACACACACACACACACAAGTTGTACAGAAAAATGTCTTCAAATAGCTGTTGGAGGAAAATGCAGGTTTCATGCCTTTGTTTCTATCTCGTGGGGAGAATTGACAACATTTCTGAGATCTGATGATTACTAGGCTGTGGTTTTCTGTGAGCTTTGGGTCACAATTTAAAATTACTCCTTAAAGCTTAAGGAAGTCTTAAATTATGAAGTGGCAGGAAATCCTGAGATCCAAGGCATTGAGTGGGCTTGCAGTATAGTATATATTCATTATTTTGTTGCTACTTCAGTAGCTCACAGGTATTAAGCACAGCGTTATATTAACTTTTTGGTGAAGTCCAGACACTAGAAAACTCAAGTTTATGGTTCAGCATTTGCTGATAGGATTTGCAACTGAGGGAAGTCCAGACTTCAGATGGTTTTTGCAGAGTGTTTGTAAGAGGCCAACCACAGGAACAGATGCATTTTTGTCTAAATTACTTTCCCTCTTTTTTCAATTTCAGTATCTGCTGATTTCATTTTAAAACCCATTTTAAAGCAAATGAAATAGCCAAGGCTTTTTCTAGCACAGTAATCAAGACCTTTAATACCCTACCTCTCTACGGACCGCAGTTTTAAGAGCTGATGTTTGTGCTGCTGTTGCCTGTGCTGGGCAGGGTGTTGGCATATGCTGTGGGAGACATAGTGGAGCAGAGGCGACCCATTTCAGGCTCTACTTCCAAGTAATTTTAAAAGTTGATGAAGATTTTCAGCCTTTTATTGGAAGACTTATCTTTTCCTAAAGCACTCTGAGCAGCAGAGCTCCTCTCGCCTGTGCACTCTGCTCCACATCACTGCTCCAGAGATATCTGGCCAGCTTCCAGTTTAAATTCACTTAATAGGGTAAATTTGAAATGATTTAAACACTCTCAATTTACCACCATAACCAAAGGGTCGAAGCCAGGAGCTGCAGAAGCACTGATATTCAAGAGGATTTTTGAAGAGGAATTTAGATGTAGCTGCTTTAAAAATGTCATTAAGATGAGATAAGGAATGCTTTAGGTAAGTGATTCCAATCTCCCAAATCTTCTGTTAATGGATCACCTGAAGATTTTCTGTGCTCTGACGTACCTAGGCCTGGAGTTTGTCCCACTGACCTTGGTGGAATTTGGTTCACGCCCTCAAACCTGAGTGATATGTATTTTGGTGAAGTTTGGTATGTATATGGTGTATTTTGGTGTGTTTATCATGTATTTTGGTGTGTATATGGTGTATTTTGGGGCGTATATAGTATATTTTGGTATGTATATGGTGTGTTTTGGTGTGTATATGGTGT
This sequence comes from Pomatostomus ruficeps, assembly GCA_013400735.1. NCBI lineage: Eukaryota > Metazoa > Chordata > Aves > Passeriformes > Timaliidae > Pomatostomus > Pomatostomus ruficeps. The sequence goes on from VYZT01009752.1 coordinate 218,396, forward strand.
ATTTTGGGGTGTATATGGTATATTTTGGGGTGTATATGGTATATTTTGATGTGTATATGTTGTATTTTGGTGTGTATTCAGGCACAAAACATGATCAGGCTCTGTCCCTAACGAGGCAGGTCCTTGACTGAGGAGATGTACTCAGGTCTTGTGCATGCTTTTGGGACAAAATGGTGAAACAATCTCCTTAAAAACATCCAAATTTTTGCCAATTTATGCTACAGCTTTCTCAGATAAGTTACTGTAGATGCTATCTATTCTATTGCTGCAAATATTTTCCTTTCTTATTTTGTGAGACTTTTTAGGATGGACATCACCCTTGTGTTTAATGATCTTTCTTCAGCTCTTGCCAAGTATATCTCAATGTGATCTACTGTCTTTCTGTCTAACTTAGGCTCCCAAACATGTTTTTGACTGCAGTTCTCCCAAAATCTAGAAAAAGAACCTTTCATTTTGCATGAAGAGGAGAAAATAGCTGTGTTTTTCTTTTCCTTAGAACTTCAAAGGCACAAAAAAATATTAAATAGGAAAATGAGGAAAGATAATTCAGAAACACTGAAAGGGGCTCACTGATTAAACTGTAGGGAACATTCACGTATCTGCCATTTTGGTCTCCTAAGAATCAATACTATGAGACTAATCTATGACGCTGCAGCAGTCTATAATAACTCAAAACATATTATCTTTCAGAGTATTATTACTGGAATAAAAACTGTTGGGTTTAAATTTTGAAGATATCGGGATACTCATCCCGGCATTCATTATTTCATAAAATGGATCCACAGTGTTCTCTGTGTGCAGACACAGTTCAATATTCTTTCAAAGCAATATTGAAGGATGGACATGCTGTTCCAGTGATCCTGTCCAACACAGTTACTCTTGGATGGGGATGTAGAAAAAAAGCAAGAAACCCAAACAAAATGTGACTGCTTCATTTCTGGTGCTCATCTTTGCAAAGGTGTCATCTCTCAGTTGGCTGATGGAGGGAGGGCGAAGGAGTGTCTGTGTCAGCCTAATTTTTCCCAGTGAGAGCTGCAAATCCACCTTGAAAGTTTTTTGTGTAGACTTATGGTCTTTGTTTGTTAGATACTGTGAGTTTGTAATTGGATGAGGAGGGAGATGCATCTTTAGTGATGTATTTATTGCTGTACTGATAGACAAGTTATGAAGTTTGGGCTAATTATAATTTCCTGTGTCTCTGTAAATGGATTTGAAATTACTTGTTTGCTCTTGTGCTGTGGTAACTTTGGTCATTTATTATTTTTTCTTTCAAGCAACTGAATCCCATATTGCCTCTAATCTGGGAAAATATTAGATTTCCTTCACCTAATCGTAGAGTCTTGGTTTTGCAATTACATTTTGAAACAATGATGGACAATTGTCAGTGAAAGCAAAAAGACATGATTCGTACTGAGGCTGAATTTGGAAGTCTCTGTTAAAAACACGTTTGTACAGCAACCAGTGAGCAGTGGAAGTAGCAAAGTCTAATTTTCTACTGGTTGCCACCTTTTTTCCCTTGGTCATTCCTTTCCTTTCCTGAAGCAGGAACCCCAGTTCCACAGCTGGTGGCTGTGCGGGATGTGGTTGATTCCTTCCCCTTTGGTGGGGGAGGTCTTTTCAATCTCCTCTTCCTACTTCCAGTTTTCACAAAGGAACTTGTTTATCTTGGTGACTTCTGCCTCTGTGGTTTTTTTGTGGCCACCAGATGTTTGGAGGGTTTGGAGTGAAGTGAAAGAGAGATGGATGGAGTGTCAGGATATTGCATAGTTATCCTTTCATAATTATCTTTTCCACACAGTAGAGAGTGCACCCTGTATGTGTGGGCAAAGACTTGAAAATAGGAGTGAATTTCTTCTAGGTAGTAGCTGATTTTTGGGGGTTAGACTAAATGACCTTTAAATGTCGCTTCCAACTCGAACTGTTCCATGATTCATGATTCTATAAACTAATAGGACTTTCTGAGCTTTTAGTGGTGTGGGTTTGTTTTGGGTTTGTTTTTTTTTTGTTTTGTTTTGGTTTTTTCCCCAACTGATTTACTGTCTAAATATCTTCTAACATTTAGTAACTGTTGTTTTTTCAGGATCAATCCAAAATCACAGCATTGCTAGGGAAAGAATAACCTCAGAAATAACCTTTAACCCTCAAAAACGTGTATGTTAAAGTTACCCGTTACATATTGGTAATGAATGCATAGGTGTGATGCATTTTATCAACTTTGCTGGTAGAGAAGGAAAGGGAGTTTGTCATAACACGAGTCCCTTATTGATGACACGGTTGTCTGTGATTGATTAAAAGTGGCAGATTTATTTCAGCTTCAACTCTTTCCATTAGCATTCCTATCGACCATCTGGCAGTGGAAAACCTCACTTGTGAGATAGACTAGGATCTTGTTAAAAAAATTACAAGATTTCTTGGGGCCTTTTTTTGCCAGTGTCCTGATGAGCCAGAAAGTTGTCACTTCTAGTGACAGTTCTCATTGCCTGGAAGGGTTTAGACTGATGCTGGGTCAGCCTGTGGCTTGTTTTTAATGGCTTTTAATTATTGCCTTGATCGCAGCAAACATTTAGTTAAAGGTTATGCAAGTATAATTTTGTGGGCTTTGTAGCTCTTCCGTCGCCTTCAGTTGTTGGTTAGAATGAGAAGGACCCACTTGGTGTTTAAGTGGGAAGAACACAGCAAACAACTTCTTTCAAAATGGTGTCTACATAAAACTAGAACTTTCCCTGAACTGCTCAATTATGAGAACATCGTATCGTAATCAAAATCATTTGACTGTGCTTAAGATGCCCTAATCAAAATCATTTACAGATGATGTGCAGGGAGGGATGCTTAAGGGGCAAAAGATGAATTCTAAAGGGATTGTGATGTTACAAGGTGTGGAGTTGCCTGTATGTCCATTAAATGGTAGATACATGCACAGATATGAGAGAAATATGGAGCTGGCATGAACCCCCCAGGGCATTCAGTGAAGCTCCTGCACCAGTGCAGGGAGTTACATCACAACCTGAAACTCCACAGCTGCCCCGGCCCTGCTGCCCCCAATGAGCAATAGTGTAACAGGGCAGCCTTTGGTAAACAGCTTTGTGGGGCTTTTCTGCTGCCGTGTTTGGCACTCGGAATTGTAATGCTGCCTCTGGCTTCCCACCTGCAGCATCCCCTGCTCCCCAGAAATACAGTCGTTCAAAATAAAAGAGCGAAATCTTGTGGTTAGGACCCCTTCCTTCTAGATTTTATAGGGGACATTCTAAAGATTAATGTTACCTGTGTATATCAGAGGAGTGAGTTACGAGAAAAAATATGTGCGTTTTCTCGTATCTGCAGGGTTTGCTTAAAACAATTCTTTGACATTGTTGTTAACCATACTTTTTTTAGGGAGGGAGGTTTGGCAGAAATGTTTCCATTTCTCAGAGGGTGATAGATTTCTGTCCAGGATCTCCAGAGCCTGACCTTGGGGGCTGTAAATATTTTAAACGGTTCCATGGGTATTTCAAGGTTGTGGCTTGCTGAGGCGTAATGCACAAGGGACTGCTCCCTAAATGGGCTCTTCATTGCACTTAGACTCACACAAACATTGCAGCAAGTTAAAGGTGTTAAAAAATATGCATGAAGGTCAAAGTGACAGGTCCTATTAGGAGCTTACTGGCGATAGCTTTCTTGAAGAGTAATCTAACAATTTATTTTCAATTTTGTATTCTATTTCAGAAATTGTGTTGATGCAGCATTAAGATTACAAAGGTGGTAGTTACTTGTGCAATATTTAGCATTAGAAAGGAGATGGATCCTTTCTGGTTCTATTTTGCATCATTAGAAATGTTTATGCTGGAGGAGTATGCAATTTCTGAAAATGAAATGTTCTTGGAGTTAGCAGGGATTATCTGAAACACATACATAATGTATAGTGTAATTCTTTTCAAGGTCTCCTATGTTACCCTTTTTTTTGGTCTAAAGTAAGGTAATATTGGAGTAAAAATGGAGAGGAAATTTATTCAGCCACTTGAAGGCATTTGGTGGAGCATTAAGTTTTGTTTGGTTTTAAGTGTTTCTCAAAAAATGCTTCTCTTGTCCGCTATTTTAATTGTGCCATCACATCTGTGGAAGATCATTATCATATTCTTTTATCCAGGCACGTGTTGAAGCATTACTCACTCCCAACCATCTGTAGACTATTTGATACAAATTCAAAAATTGAGCTAATAGCCAAGGCACCATCCTTGTATCAGAAAGTTTCTTAAATTTCGTCACCTACAGGGTTTTTTTGTCCTACTTACTACATTTTCTTTCCAAAACAATGCCTTTTGGCAGCTCCTGTTGTATTCATACCGTTGTTTTGGATAGCGGGCCAGACTTTCACACACCACCATCTCCGTGCACTCTTCTGAATCCTTTGCCAGTTGTCTGCTTGAACTCCATCTGTTCCTGGCAAGGAGTTACCTTCAAATACCTAACAAAACAGGTCATGGGAAAAACCAAAGTCTTCCAGGAGCTAATGGTGATAACACACCCGGATTCTCTAACCCCGTTAGCATTTTCCTCGTAGCACTTTAGGAAACTTGCTCTGTTTAGACAGATTCTCTTACCCAAGATCTTTCCTTTTGAGGAGCGGTTCCACGACTGCCAAAGTGAACAGCAAGGAGAGTGCTAACTTGCAAGAAGATGTTTTGAGGAAAGCTTGAACTATGCATGAAATTCAGTCCTACCCCATAATGAGTTGGAGAACTGCACTAATGAAATCTGCAGGAGACAATAAAGTGAGTCATACAGCAAAGTCGACTGAAAATGGCTGTGCAAAGTAGTGCTGCTAAGGAAAAAAAAATACAACCAAGAGCAGGAAATAAAAAAGAGCATCTTGGAAAACATCCAGGCTAATGCATCCAAAGAAATACAATCTGAAACGCAGATGAACATGGGAGCAGAAGCTGTAAAAGCCGTAAGGCTGAGAAAGATAGAGAGATAGTGGACTGCAAATTAGATATGAGGCTCTACAAAAAGACCAATTTGGGCCTCTCATTGGAGGAGCAGCACGTGACAGATTAGGGAGGCATTAGGCCTGTCTTGGAGAACCATTTGCCTCTGCAAATGAGAGAATGGGCATCATTAGGGTGGTTTCAGCAGGAGAGAACACAGTGATGTTGATCTGGAGGAAGTGCTGAAGCCCTATCCAGAGCGTGGTGTGAGGAGCCCATGTATAGGGAAGCGTAGATGATGGAAACAGCAGCATATGACATGGCAGGGCTGGGATGCAGCTGAGGAAAAAGCTAATTTTGGTGGAACAGCAGGAGGGTCTCAGTGGTGGTAAGGTTGGGTGCTGTGTTTGAAGACAGCATAGTCAAAATACAGGTTCAAGGCAAAACACTGAAGTGAATTAAGATCTTTGTCTCCCTTTGGAGCTCTATCTGATTAGATGAAGTCTGAATTTCTTCCTTAGGGCACTGAGGAACTTGAAGAAAGAGATAAATGGTGATGGTGAAGCATTTACTCACTTCCAAGGGCCCTCTGTAGCTGGAGGTGAACCATAACCATGTGCAAGCAGAGGGTGCTGCATGTCCCTGTCACTAATGGGTGACGGGAGGATGAGGATGCCAGGCTGGGCCAGTTTCATCTCTCTTCATGGAAGTCAGCACTGCAGAGTTTCTTTTTTACAGCCACTCACACAAGTAGAAGTGCAAAAGGGTTTCAAAACATCTTAAAAGGAGTTTGTAAATCACCAGGGCTGGTTTGCTTCTCCTGCAGGAGTGGGGCTGTCACGCGTTCCTTGGGATGGGGGCAGGTGAAAGTTCCTGCCTGCAGCCCAGGGACCCTGCTGGTGTGAAGGGCAGCTGTCTTGACCTCTCTCCACCATTGCTCCTGTTGACCCTGTTAAAGTGGGTTTAGTCCTAAAGAAACAAATCATCAGCTAATGATTTCCCCACTCTGGTGGCCGTTCTCACAGATGTTTTACCATTTTACTTAGAAGCAGTAGCTTTAAGTTTTTTGTTCGTTTGTTTGGGTTTTTTAGTGTAGCAGACAGAAGGGGAAACTGAAATGTGATGCTGAGTGCAGGTCATTTTTTCATGGCGAAAGGGTTGTATGAAAACAGGGTACGTGGTAGCTTTGAAAGTGGTCCAGCTTGCTGCTTAGTAGGACTGCATTTTGCAGAGCCTGATTATTCAAATTAGTTTTTCTAATATTAGCATTAATTCCCTTACAGCAGTGTTACGAAGTTGCTTATTTCACAGTCCTTTCAAACGAGGGAGCCTGGCTGTGAGAGGAGCAGACAGCTTATCAGCTCAGCCGCCGCTGCCGCTTGCCAGCGTCGTGTGTTCCATGAACGCTTGGAGTCAACCTTGAGAGTTTATGGACACTGGCTCAGTTTCCTTTGCTCTGTATTTCACTGCAGTCTTTAAATCAGGAGTTTTAAACCTCTGCTAAATCCAGAGAGAAGAGGGAATCTCTGAATACACCAGCCCTGCAGCCTCCTTCCCCAGCAAATGCATCTCCTGGCCAGTGAGAGCTGGAGCTGGCCAGGGTGTGAGGGGACAGACATACCCCAGCAGCAGCTCTGTGGTGTGAAGTGAGCCCAAAGGTAGTTCATGACTTTGTCAGAGAAGTGGAGAAGAAGGAAAAGAGCTCCAAAACAGCACTTTTAATAGCTCCAGGCGTTCTGTTTTTTTTCTCTCCTTTCAAATGGTTTTATTTTATTATATCTGACACCAGTCAAGGAGAAAGGAAGCTCTTTAACCTTAATGCAAATAAAACAGTAGTGTTTTAGAAAAAAAATCTGCTTGCTTTATACCTCTAGGCCAATGATTGTGACAGACAGAGAATTTAACAATAAAATTACTCATTAGTTGGGGTTTTTTTTCTTAATCTGTTTAGCTGTAACAATCCATTTGAAGCCTGATTTTTGCTAAGGAGGAGAAAAAAATTACCTGTAGCGATAAATTCATCTGTCTGTCATGCTGTTTATCTGTCTATCTATCTATCCCCTAAAGACTTGAAAATGTTGGTTTTTATTTCTATACCATTGCTGAAAATCAATTGTGACATTTTCTGTTTAGGCTGCTAAAGGTTTTGGCAGATAGAACATGGATTTTGTCTTTTGATGGTGAATTCAATTCAACATTTATTGCAGAGACCTCAAGTATTTAAACGTGTGGTGATAGACAACTAAACCTCCCACTGTGCTAAACCTCCACCAGGTCTCTTCAGTAGTTCTGCTACTCAAAAAGAACTGGGACTTGTTTCATCTGTTTTTAATAAATATGAGGCTTGCATGCTGTTCATGTCAGAACTAAAGCCAACTTTGAGTTGCAGTTTGACATGCAGAATCTTAACTTTTTAGCTCTTGCTGCTAAAGACTCCTACTCGGGGTGTTGTTATCCTTTAAAAAATGCCAGGGGCTTGCACATCATCTTATCTGAACTGTGATGTTGAAATGTGTGAGGGAAACGAAGGCAAAAGCTGGGCTGCAAAAATGCTGGTTGTGTAAGAGGGCACACACCTGGACTTGGTGTGTGGGTACCAGCATTTGGGAGCAGTCAGCTTTGGTTGGGTCTGAGATGCTGATGCTGATGCTGGGGTGAGTCTGATGGAGTCCTCTTCTGAAAACTGGGAAACGGGAGGAGGGCAGAGCTGGGTTTGGTGGGTCAGGCATCAGCATCAGCCTGGCCTCTCCTGCATCACCTGGGAGGATTTGTTGAGGTGATGTCTACAGGAAAGCAATTGGTGATCCCAAGCTCTGGAGCCTGTGCCTTGAGCTCACTGGGAGCTGGAACACCCCGTGGGTGTGATTTTGGTCTGAGCTAATGTGCATTAAACACCAGCAGCTGTTAATGGGGGCCACGGCGGGATGGCGGGGCTCGGCGCACGGCAGGCGGGGCAGCTGTTCCAGTGTGGTTTTGCCAAACATGCTCCACGTGCTGCCAGGAGGGCTGGTGGGCCAGGAGCCCAGGGCATGGCTGCGGGGACAGCACTCGCTCCGTGACCTCCCCAGCCTGCCTTTGTTGAGAGATGAGAGAAATCTGCTCCCAGGCACTCTGCGTGGTGCTGCCATTTGGTGCAAACGCCACATCACTCATATGCCATCTCTGAAGTGTGTTTTTTCCCATTTATCCTATGAGGTGGATGGGGAATTTGAATGTTGGGACTTCTTTCATGGGCATCAGAATTCAGTGGGAAGACGTAGAGGCAGTAAATGAATTCAATATTGGATTGATCAACTTTTGCCAATGTTGGCAATTGGTTTTAGCACCTTTGTGTGAAGCGTGTTCACAGTAGAAACATGTATTTTGTTTAAGAGGTTTATGCTGCTTTCTTGTTCTATTAAGATTTTCAAATAAATTATTAATACTCAGAAGCCCAGAGGTAACAAGAACCTTAGAGCTGTAATTTCCCCATTGAGGCCAGGCAAAACGTAACACTTCTGAACGTTTACATTCTTGCTCTAAGAATGACTGTGAAAATTCACACCAAAGGATCATAAATTGCTACCAAATTAATTTCCAATGTAAGTCTATTGTGCATGTGTTTAAATCTGATTCAGTTTCTTTAAAGCAGTGTACTCTGTAAAACTTCTTCCATAAAAACATGCACAGTAAAAAGTGTTTATGTTGCATTATAGCACTTAAATTGCATTTAAAAAACCCCACACAACAAAAAGCCCTCTTTTATACAGCTATTTATTTGCTGTAACATTTTACTAACCAACGGAGCAAAGTAACCCAGAGATCTGTGATGTCATGCTGAAAGCCCAAGTGTTAGCTTGCCAAGTATTGACGTTCTCACGATACTTTGTGGACACAAAAAACTGAGGCAAAGTGGAGCGATGCTGTGGTGCTGATAAAGGAAATACAGTGTATGGAGATTAAACAGCTGAAAGGCAGGCGTGTGTTACCAGTGAGTGTGCAGCCTGTGGTCTCCCTGGGGCCAAGCTCTTCTTAGGCATTTGCTGTGTGTTTTGACCAAGTACAGAATGTAGGAGATCTAAACTTTATGCATTAAAGTTTCTTTAAAAAGCAGGGGAGGGTATCACTGTTTTTTTAAAATCAATTTTTTTCTAAAACTGATGCTTCAAAAATGCCTTCAGAGAGCAAAATGAGTGTGTTGATGAAAAAAACAACAACCCATAAGCAACTTGCTCATTAGGCTGAGTTAAAGCTGAGTTGATCATTGATACAAATTTGCATTATTTTCCCAGCGTGGCATTCGGTAACAACTTTTCCTCGGTGTGCTTTTGTTTCAGTTGACATTTGCTTGAATGGCCAAGCAAGTTGGCAAATTCTGTGCTGCTGGTCTTTGAAGTTGTGACTTCAGCCCAAACAGCCTCCTCTTTGTGTGCGGCAGGGAGCCCCTTCCCTTTGGAGAGGGTGCGTGCGGACAAAGCCTGGAAAGGGGCTGTGCATACCCAGTCTCACAGTGCTGCTGAGCACTTCACTCTAAGTAGCTCAGGTCTTGCAGGAATATCGGTTTCTTTGCTGTGAAATTTTAATGCAAGGGGTTGAAGTTCAAAATAAAAAAAAAAGAAAAAAGGCAGAAGATTAACCTGAAAGTACATTTTTTTAATTGATCTTCAAACATAGGTTAGTATTTAGAGGGATTTGAACTATAGTGGGAATTTGCTGTCCTCTCTGTTCAATCCAGTTATTTCACGATGGGTTTGGAGAGCAAGCTGTGCTAGGTACAAACGAAAAAGCAGAGATTTACTTGAGACAGAGAGTGTTTGTTTCAGATTTTACACATTGTCACTAGAGTTGCACTAAAATCTGTTATATGTCCAAAATTGTCTGAAAAACTAAACACAATATGGTGACAAAATATGAACAATAGGATGGGAAGGAGGAATTCTGTATAAATAAGACAGTGTATAAATATCTACTTATTGTAGTATTTGCACATTTCATGGTCAGTTGAACTTCTTTTACTGTTCACAGGCCATATCTTGGTAATTGTGGTAGGAGTGTAGCTTACACAGCATTTATGTGAGTACCTCTCAGATGGAGCAGCACAGTGCTGAAGGACAACCCCAGCCCCTCAGTATTTCTGTGTACAGAAGAGTTGAGGATGTGCACGAGCAGTTTTTGAATGGAGCCTTGTAGCTGCAGTAATTTTCTTTTTAATGCATCTTCCATAGCTACAGTGAAGTGGAGCAAAGGATGTTCAGCAAGAGGAATTGCTTGTCTGGCTTTTACATTGGCCCTTCTCAGAAGCTGGATTTTTGTTGGCTGAAGAACAATGCACCAGGGGCTGCAGTTTCTTGGAAGGGTTGAGTGAAAAATTGAGGTGGAGTAAGGATTTTTAAACAGATCTTGTCATGTGGGTTTTGTTGTGTTTTGCTTTGACGGGGAGTGACTGATTCCCAGTTACAGAAGTTTTGGCCATCTGAATGTTTGAGATGGGGTCAGCCTTCCACCTGTCCAGGTGAGGGCTTGGTGCAGAGGAGGTGTTGGGGAGTGGGCTGTAAGCCAAGGTCAGGAAAACGTCTTCCCAGCTGAACTCACCCACTTTGTGCTCAGATCTGCTGCCTGACCTGCTTGTGCAAGTGCCCTTCAACCGATTGTGAAAACTCCAGCAATTTCAAAGGTAATAGTTTAGCAAAGGTCTCCTTAGGCTGACCTGGCTTGTTTTGACTGGCCCAGATGAGGGACTGATGGCCCAGAGCTGCCCCCTGTTCACCAGCCACATGCAGCCAACTGCGGGCAGCACGGTCGTTATCTGGACAGGTTTTCCAATTGATCCGGTTAAACCAGCATGAGAGGCTGTGAGAGGCATGTCCCCTGCAGTTAGTGAGGCTTCTATTGGATAATTGTATCTGTTAACACTAGTATTAAGCTGTATTAAAGCAAAACACTATCAAATAAGTCTGCTTTACCCATAGGATTCCCTGTAAAGCTCACCTAACATCACCACAGACATGCAGCCTTACACAAGACACCAAAGAAAGTGGTGCTGTCTGCTCCCCACATCAGCAGCAGTGTTCTCATCTCTCAAAAGCAGTTGCACATACTGTACACAGATTTTAAAACAGCAATTAATATTGTTTTCCTTTGTAACATTTCCATTTGGAATTTTCATTCCGTAAGAAAATGTGGCTGCATTTTTATACTCATCTTTTTATCTTTGCCAAATGCATTGTGAAGGAGACAGGACTTCTAGAACATGAAGGGCTTCTGTGACCCAGTTCAGCAATTCATGGCTACATAACAGAGTGTATGAGCAAGCACCCACAGTGTGTAGCAATGCATATTTTAAACTTGTGTCATATTCAATGGTAAATAGCCATTTTCCCAGTGATTTGTATTGGTTTTGCACTTCATTATCCATGCATACTTATACCCAAGTAGAGATTGCCAGGCAAGCACTTTCTGAGGCTGGAATAAAGTACAGTTGACTTTCTGGTCCTTTCTTATGTCAGTAAAGGTTGGATCCAGAATTGCGAGACAACTGTGTGAACTTGCAGGAACTTTGTCTTGAAGGTGTATTCTTCCTGCAGACTATCCTGTTGGGATTTTGGGATGGGATGTGGGATCAACCTCATACTAACTTTGAGAAAAGCTGTACAGGTTAATGTGTACATGTTCACAGTGTGTGCTGATACGTGACCAGTTCATGCACTGGGTGCAGGCTGTTCTTGCCTGGTGCTGAAATGGTGCAGTTTCGTCTCTCTCTGTCAGGGTCCCTGGTTCCTTTTGCACAGCATCTCCAGGTGAGGTGGGAATAGGTATCCCCCAGCATACTTGTAAGGAGCAGGGAGGCCAGATGCAGGCACTTAGGACATCTCAGCACTGCTGCCAGCAAAGCCTGGCTTAGCCTGCATGGAGGAGCAGGGAGGAAGACCTGACAGACCGGTCCTGCTCCTTCATCAGGGAGCCCAGTTTACACAAGACAGAAAGTACTCAGGTGGTTACATGGCAATCACATGCTGGCCTGACCTCAGCCATCAACAGACCATCGCTGTGGTTATTAGCTAAGTATTTCCATAATGTGTGCCTCTTCAAGCTGTAATTAAAGCCAAGCCTGCCCCTAGCTAATTACAAGCTTGCTTAGAAGTATAGTTTATATAAAGCTTTTTAAACTCTGCATGGGGAAGATACACATCCACAGGCATAATAAGAATGACGCCTTATTTTCAAAATGAAATTTATAGGCTTTGGTGCCTGTTTCTCCCTCCCTTTACAGTTTTCTACAGGCTGTTTTTTGCATCCTCGTTCAAAGTTTTTACCAAAAATACAGCCCAAGTTTCACCAACATCAAGCCAGTGACTTTTTAGTTTTCTTCAGAGTGTTTTTGTTCTCACTGCTGAGAGAGTAAACCAGATGTTAAAATGCCTTTGAGCTTTGTGTTTGGAGAAGACTAATAAGTAATACTTAGATCTCTCATAAAATGAAGATAAGGAGTCTTGAAAGTGGTGAAACTTTTTGTTGAACACATCACTACAAGGTCTATGTAAATAATGATCCGTCTGTGGAGAGTTGCTGTGTGTTACTGTGTGGTGCTGCACCTGCACACCTTCAGCTGTCTCCCAGCACTAAAGCAATGCTGGCAGTGGAACCCCCTGAGACCCTGGAGCAGCAGTACGGGCAGGGCTTGATGACAAGACAGGTTGTGACTATGACACGTGGTTGTGGGGTGGGCTGGCATGGCCTTGGGTCTAACAGGGCATTACCCAGGGGTTGTTGCAGCACCACATAGGCCAAGGCCACCCTCTGGGGTGACTTTGTAGGAAGGACACAGCCAGGTGGCACTGACATGGTCACCACTGCCCTTCCAAAGTGTTCTCTTTGGCTTTTCTTATTCACTTGCTGTCTTCCATTCCCCATTTCCAGGTGCTTCACTTAGCTCGTAGTGCAGCCTGGGGGGGAGGAATGCACCACCACTGTTCTCTCATGAATGAATGGTATCTCAAAAGGAGAGGGAACACGGTGGAGCCTGCAGCACTTATGCACTTGTCTTTGACACCTTTGGAACAAGGGGATATTCACGGAGCCTCCATCACCGTGACTGTTTGGGAAAAGAAAAGAGAGGTGCATAACCCAGTGGATGGCCGAGAAAGGCATGAGATAACTCCTGCAGCTGAAGAATTCCCGCTCCTCTCTTCTGTCTAGCCATTTTTGAATTTGGTATTCAGTTTGATTATTCAGGTCAGATAAGATTTAGGTCAGTTGTGATGGATTTTTTCCAAATCCAGTTCCCTCGATTCCTACTGTAAACGCTTACCAGATGACACGATGTGAAGCTGGAACAGACTCGAGCTGTGTGATGACCGAATAAAATCTCAGTGGGAACCACTTCCACGTTCCTGAGATCAGTTTCTCATGTAATAAATTCTGTATCCAAAATTGTATCAAATACTTTTCTGACAAGAGTGAGGTTTTTTTCCTAACGGACAAATCCCAGCAGAGCTATTTATAAGAAGCCTCTCTGTTGTGTTTGCACTCACATGCCTGTTACTCAGACCTACACTGAAGAACAAATATAACTGAATTTTTTTCTGTGTCCTTGCCTATGCTTTTGGACTGACCCTGTTTGGTCTTATCTGACATCCTCCACTACATTTCTTTGCTGGTGTTCTGTTGGTAAGAGTTGCCATAGCAAACCACCCTTAAAGGCTTCTCCCCAAAGGAAGAATCTGGATTTATTTGGTGACGCTTGTTCTCTGCCGACTGTTTCATTGCTTTGTTCTGCCTGATCCTCTCCTGGCTGGGAGGGATGGGGAGGAGTGATCTGAGTGAGTGCCTTGCTCATACTCTGTTCTAACACCTACAAAACCCGTGTAACAGGGAGTAGGTGTGATGTCGAGCACCTGGGCAGTGCATGGGGGAGTCCTCTGGCTTGGGAGGAGGAGGCCAGCCCATTTCAAACACAAATCTAGATGTGGGAAAAGCTGCTTGAGTTGTTTTTTTCAAGTATTAAATTTAGATCTGTGTTCCTTCACTGTTAGTTCCTAAAATGAAACCAGACATTGCCCAGAAGTTCTTACTTAACCAACCTTCAGCTTCTTCTGCCACAGCCTCTTTATTCATTTCCTGACACAGTAAAGGGAATCCTTGACACCAGCCTTCCCCGAGTTGTGTCCTGGCTTACTTCTTGCTGCATGTAAATCTCTTCTGCATTCAGGCAGGCAGCTGAGACCTGTGCTTTCAGTTTTGAGAAGTTCTGGTGTACACAGGGCACTGGGGAGAGTAGCTTCTTCCTCTTGTGTCTTGTCAGTGGCTGCAAAACCCACATGAAATCATTGTTCTACCTTTTGGCTGCCTGATTAGATGTTCTGTGCATACCTCAAAATATGTGATGTTTTACACTGAGATTTGCTATTTAAATAAGAGGTTTGCCATAATTGGCTGTTACAAATTACAAGCAAGAAGGAATGATTTATTGCTTATAATTAGAAATGAGTTACGAAGGGGAATGTTGGTAATCATAAAATAAAGCTTGGAATACATTGATTTCCAGATGGCTGCCAGTGAAATTGTTCTTTAATGTATAATAGACCAGACACAAGGAAAAAAAATCAGTCATCCATCTTTATTCCATGATGGATTACTTTTATGAATCTATAGTTACCTGAATTTTGAAATATTAGTTTTGCCTGCATAATTGGATGAGAGAAACGGAATTTACCTGTGATATAGGCTACTGGAGGTGTGGAAGAAGTGAGTTACTCTTTTGTCTGGCATGATTTTTGTCCTTTTAATGTCAACAGGGAAGATCCAGCAATCGATCTGGCATCACCTTTGGGTATAACAACCTCAGTGAATTGTTCCCAGAGATTGCAGGTTACTAAGGTGTTTTCTTTTTATCTTTTGCCTCATTTGAAGTTTTCATGAGGTTAAGATTGATCAAAACACTTGTCCAAAAGCAAATATCTGTAATCCTCCTTGCTTGAGTCTAGAAAAATAGATTTGCACCAGAAACAGACGGCAGTGCTACTGCTGAGAATTTTTCAATAGCATAATCCTTCTGTTGAGATGATAATGTGTTCATTTAACTTTTAAAATTTCATTTCTTGTTACTATAGTTTCAAGCACGATTTTAGAATTATTTTTATTTGCCTTATCTGCTAATAATGGTTCTTTCTGCCATGGCAGTTGCATTCTGCACTGTTACCATTTGAAAGACGGCGCTGTACGATAGTTAAGACATATGGATTGTCACCACATGAGTTGTCTCATGCTCATGTTTTAAAAGTGACACTGCCATTAGACTTGCTTAACTGAGACCATTATGATTACTCATTTACCTTCATTAAAATGCTTCATAGCTTCCTTATTTTAAGTAGCTTTTCTCAGCAAGGTGCAGATTTGCCTTGCTGCCATCATTTCATCTGGAAAAATTTCCATGGTGAAAGGAATAGCATATTTTCAACTAATACTTTCCTGACCTGTGGAGAGATGAGCTCATCAGTATCTTTATTGACAAACCCAGGAAGAAGGTGTGTCAACCAGAAATATTAGATCAGTCAGCCTTTCTTGTCCTGAAGCAATTGTAATTTCCCATGGTCTGCAGCAATTTCCTTTAGAAGCAGATATGTGCAGATATTCTTTGGGATCTGCTGCGGGAGCATAATTTCATTTGGTCCCAATAAGGTGGCCTTAGATGTCATTCTTTTCATTTTTGCTGTTGAAAATCTGTTGGTTTAGTCAGTGGGAAGAACAGCAAGTTGCGATTTTCCAGCATCTAATTGAGGAAAGAGTGCTGCAGCTCTGCAGAAAAATATTGCCTGCTCTGAGTTGGGTTATTGAAGACAGATGCCATGGCCCCTGCCCCTGTCTGAAAAGCCTGAAATAGGTGTTTAGCTCACGACACACTAGCAAAGGTCCTGCTTTTCAAAAGCCTGTTGGTGAGTGATGCAGGTGCTTAGTTCCTCGCTGGTAAATCTATTCTGTAGTGAATGATAGAGATTCTTACTCTTTTCCAGTTTTCTTCTGCGAGTTTTCGTCCCTCAGTGCTCAGTTTCAGGCGTTTGCTGGGAGAGGCTGCTCTCATTAGCACTGAAGATATTCTCAGTGCCGTGTTTTCTGGTGCTGCACTGATGAAAGCCAAGCTCCTCTGATCTAGCATGAAAGACGACTGAGTGGGAATCAGAAGTGGGAACAATTCCTCGTTTCACTTTAGTTTTTGTTGTCACTTCAGTTTGCTTTCTTCCTGCTTGAAATGGCTCTTTCCGTAGTGTTGCTTGCTCGGCAACAGGACAAAAGCACTTACTGGTGGTGGATTGGTGGAGTTCACGCAGGGATGTTGGAGCAGAGTTAGCAGGAACTGGCTTAGCTGTCTGTTAGTATCCAAAGAAGTTCAGGCCCTGCGTGCTGCTCCACCAGTCACATCTGTACAGCTGGCAGCACTGGTGTGGGTCATCTCCACAGGACCTCTCTGTGTGTGAACTGAGCTCACTGCAGTTTGGACATGCTGAGTTGGAGTCTTTTTGCCATTAGCTGGGGTCTCTGCAGCCCTGTCACTTGGGGGAGCGATTCAGTTAAACTCCTTGGGGCTTTCACAGTGATGGTGAGCTGGACTGGGTGAAGAGCCTGGTCTTGAGAAAGGCAAAACTACCTGCCTGCCTGACATTCAGGCACACACGGTTTCAAGGTGTGAGCATCACAGATGCTTTGCCATTCTGCAGAGCATGATGCTGTCTGTGGTTGTATCTGGGCTTCTGAGGTGGCACAGTGCCCCCTGACCCCCAGCCCCTGTTCTCAGAGCATCATGCTGCTGTTCATGGGTGTCACAGCCAGCCATGGCCTTGGCTCTGTGCCTCTGCTTCCTCTCGAGCGGAGGGAACAGCTCTTATGAGCATCTGGCTCTCTGAAAGCAGATCTAGAAGGTGATGGGATCCACAGCTGGATCTGAAGTGCTCCAGGGTTGTGGTTGTCATTGCAGTCTTGTTTTGCCCTCTGGAAAAGAGCAGTCATCCAAGTCCAGAAGGGTCACCCCTTTATCCTGACCAAGTGGCAGGACAGTAGGTCAGTACCTCCTGATGCTGTTGTGTTTCCAAGAAGAGCTTTAAATCCTTGCAGAGAGGTAATTCCCAGCTTTCTGGAAAGGATAACATTGACGGTACCTAATTAAAGGGCACTCTTAGCCTGGATAAACATTTATATTAATTTCCTTCTCACACAGGTGTCTGGTAAACTGACCTCCTGAGGCAAAACCATCTGGCCTCAGGTGGGAGGAGGATCTCGGCCAGCATGAAGAACCTGACCTGTCTCTTGTTGAGTCATTTCTCAATAGCTTTTTCTGTCCCTGCACATGAAAGGCCTGTGCATGGATATTTAGGTTTCACGGGCAGTTGTCTTGGGTGACCTGCATAATTACACTGCAGGCTTGTGGCTGTGGGCTCTGTTCGATCTCTGCTTCCCATTGCGTATTCTGGGACCATTCCTGTGTAAAATTAGTATAGGCGGTGAGCAGCAATAAGATGTTCCCTACTTGGGTGGATTAAATTAAAATTCAGTAAGAAACAGAGCTTTAGGTGAGTTTCCAAATTACTTGCAGGATTGCACTGAGGAGATTGTTATGGTATTGTCAAACTTTTTGGTGGATGAACAGCCTGATGTAAGTGAGGTGGGTTTATTACCTCTCACTGCTCTTTCTCCTTTATGTACTGTGCTGTGTAATCTTTTGTTATTAAATAATAAGCAAAATAAAAACCGTTGTTTGTCACAGCCAGCTTGTTTTTCAGAGAAAAACACTTTGAAAGTTCAGTCTGTGTGATCTCCAGCCCTGTCAGGAGCTATTATATTGAATCTTCTTTTAAACTGTTAAGCTGGAGGACAAATGCAGACACTATCGTGCACATCTCAGCTGAGAGTGGAGCGTATTCGGCAGGGAGCAGCCTCTGATGCCTTGTACCGTGCCATTAGTTTTTGTCACAAACATGTCAAGATAATCTGCTTCCAGTGTTATGTGTGTTGGCTGACATGAGCATTAGTAGATCTGCATAATTTTTGAAGTAGCTTGAAGTATGGATGTAACACTTGGGGCTGTGTGAAATCTTTTTTATCCCCTTTTACGGATCCCATTGCTGTTCAGAAAGTTGCTTGTTCTGTTACTCCCTCCCACAAGGTACTGTGTTAATTTGCAAAGTTCATAAGGAAAATGCCCCAAACCAGAAATCATCATAAATAGTGAATGACAGCTGACACACTGTGGAAGACCAGGAGCCCAATTGCTTCCCAGTCACAACATTACATTATGAATAGATGCTGTTGTCACTTCCGTGTATATGGAATCGTATCTTAATGTAGGATGTTACTATTCAGGGAATTTGGGAACCTCTAATTCAGTCTGGACTTCAATGGACAGGATCTTTCTTTCGTGGTGTATATGTGCATGTGTGTCCCTTGGTAGCCTTTCACAGATGAGGTTGAGTCATGCCCAGTGAAAGCTGGATAAGATACTTCAATTACTTGTTTTTTCAAGGTGTTTTTTTGATCATTAATACTCAGACCTATCCCAGCCTCAAAAGCAGTCATGCTCTTCCACGAAGACACTTTTTTCCACCCTCTGAGGTGCAGCCAGACAGCAGAAGGAGCCTGTATCTGTAGCCATGGCAGCCAGTAATTTATTGCTCCATATGGCTGGTGTGGCAGCAGCTGCTCTGGTTTAAGGAGGTCAGGACATTGGGGCATTTAAGAGACAAAACAACACCCCAACTTATAAACCTTCCTAAATGGTTTTGTACAGTAATAGCAGGGTTCTCTGTAGGCATAAGGAGAGCCAAAGGGGTTATGTATTTGTAACTTTTATAGCTGTAATTTGAATCGAAGCCATTATTTCAGCAGGGAAGTAAGTTTTTGTCTCTCTTTGCAATGGTTTTACCTTTCTCCAGTGTCATGGCTAGTGTTTTAGGGAGCAGGTAGTGTGGAGGGGCAGCAGGCCAGGCTGTCCCCCCAGGTGATGAGTGACCCCCTTGGATCTGGCCTGCAGCAGGTGCTGACCATCCATGGCAGGAGCAGGATCCACCCCACTGCTTCAGGATGCATTTTATGCTGTGCTGAGAGAGAGGAGCTGTGTTGCCCAAATCAGATGTCAGGGCTGTGTTTGTAGTAAGGAAGCGAAGATGTGAGCACTGTGAGTGGCTCTCGTGGAACAGAAATACAGCTTTAATTTCAGTTTGGGTGTGAGAGTCCCTCGCTGCTGAGAAATGGTATAGAAGGGCTCTTGGATGCAGCACTAAAGTTTTTGCAAATAGGCTTTTCATAAACGTGAATCTTTTTATTTTCATTAGGGGACCATTTTAATTAAAATGAAACTGGAATGTTTACTCTCTGCTTCCTGTAGCTGTGATTGTTTTCTTCACTGTGTGAGCACATGTATAATTTGCTCGAAAAGAAATGTCAGCAGTTTCTGATTACCGTGTGAGTCTTACTCAACAGCTTGATTTTAATTGGGGGGAGGAAATATTTTCAGGGTGCTCCAGGGAGGTCTGATGTCTTTGGGTAGCAGGAGGGAAAAGGTGCTATCTTTGGTACAATGTTAATTGCAGTAATCATGACTACAGGTTTAAAATAAAAATCCTTCATTTCTTACCACTGTTGGGTGTTTTTCAGTCATGTCAATGAAACACAACGTGTTTGTTAATTAGAATCCTTCAATTATGCAATCTTTTGGCTTTGCTGCATCCATAACATCTAAACAGGGTGATTTTTGGAAAACCGTGATTGAAAGTAGGTAGGTAGACTCAAATTTCAGGAATTAAGGAAGATTTTTTTTATTATCAGGGTGGTGAGGCACTGGCACAGGCCCAGAGAAATGGCAGATGCCCCATCCCTGGAAACATTCAGGGTCAGGTTGGATGGGCTCTGAGCAACCTGGTCAAGTTGGAGGTGTCCCTGCTTCTTGCAGGGGGTTGGACTAGACAGCATTTTAAGGTGAAAACTCTACAATTGGGGTTAGATAATGGAAAGAGAAGGCCAGGCACATAGGGAGGGGTGTGTCCATGCCTTCAAATACATTCTCTCTGAGCCCAGAAGTCCACCAGGATTTGTAAGTAACAGATATTTATGCAGGTCAAAAGAATCTCTTTATTGAAATTTTTTTATAATTATGTAATATAACAAGAAGTATCTGTAGCAGAATAATGTGTTCTGGATTCTTCAGTGGTGCAACTCCCTTGGCTTCTTCTTGTTTTGATCTACTGTGAGGAAGCACCTTGAACTACTCGAGTTGCTGAAATGCCTTTTGGGTCCTGCAAAATGTTTCAGAGATGACCAGGTTTTGAACCTTTTTGGAGCTTAGCCAATATCTTGTATTTTAGTATTGTCTTCACCATCAGAGATAATGATCTGAGTCTCCCCCGCTCATTCCCTGGGGTTTTGTTTCCTCCTGCTGATTATTTGAAATAAATAAAAAAGTAGGAAAACAACCAGTTTCTGTGTGTTAACAAGGAGGAATGACTAAGAGAAAAATGAGAATAAAATACTGCTTATCATTAAAGACTGTATCTCTGGAGGCATAAATTGGTATTCATTAAGTTGTTTGCCTAGACTTTGTTAAAAGATGTGCTTGAGGAGCTGTCTGAGCAGTGTTTCTGTAGAAAGCAAGTCATCCTCTTCGTGACTAGATACATCTAGATGAGCAGGGGAGACCAGAAAGTAACACTAAATGATGGATTGAGAACAGCCTACATGGCAGCAAGGAAACAACAGACTACGAAATGTTTGTCAGAAATAATAATATTTAACACTTTGCTGTGAAGTTACACTGATCCAGCTCTTCTCCCCAAATATGCAGGGCTCTTTCACATCTGATGCAGAGTTTTTAAATATGTTTATGTTCAGTTTCTGTCATTTCTTACTCAAGGTATGCAGGGTCCCTGGTTTTTTGATGATTTCTGTAGCTGGAGGCTAGAATCTTACCTGTGATGGTTGTGGTATCCTGCATGCATAATCTTACTGGTATCCTCTGTGTTTCATCAGATACAGGGAAGCAGTTGCAGACCAGTGTTGGTAATCAGAGTGTGGCCCAGTCTTGCCATGTCTGCATTCTTCCAAAAATCACTTTTCTTTTGATTTTTGTAAAATGTGACAAACCCAGCTATTTCAAAGACCTTGGGGAGAAGCTGGGGCTGCAGTTTGAGATGAGGTTTTGCTACTGTGCTGACATCTTTTATTATTACCTTGATCTGGGACAGACGCTTCCAAGGGAATGTGTGTGTTAATTATTGTGGCATTTGTGGCTCTCTGCTCTTTATCTTAAATCATTAAAAAGTAATTGCACAACGTAACACTAGCAAAGTGCTTTCACTGTTTGGAGAGTGAATACTGTGTGTCAAACTCTTGTGCAACTTTTCTGATGTTCAGCATTTTTTCTTTCCTTCTTTGCAGATTAAGACCCTTGATTTCAACCCAGTTTGCTAAGAAGGCTGCCACCGAAGAGGTATGAAAAGTCCAGCACTTCTCCTGGTGCAACAGTTTGAGTTTGGAAATTCCCACAAGCTGTTGTCAGCCTGGCTCTGGTCATGTGGTAGATAAGGGTAAAAGAAATGAGTCTTGTTTCTCTGATCAGGCCAGGAGTTGGTCACTCTGAGCACTACAAAGCTGAGGTTGGCTGCTTTCTAACCCAGACTTGCCCTTACTCAGCCATTAGGAACATTAGCCCAGCCTCATAATGCTTCATTGGACAGCAAAAAAGAGAAAACGCCCTGCAAGCATCTAAAAAACGTCCATGTCACATAAATGGGTAGGAGGGGTAGGAGAGGGCAGAGCTCATGCCTGTTTCTCAGCACATGGACTGTCCTCACAGAGAACGATGCAAAACTCCACTTTTGTGCAGCCAGAGCTGACCCCAGGGCTGGGCTGGGCTTCTGTCAGAGACCAGTGTGGAAAGAGCTCACCCTATACAGCCTGGCTTACTCTTTGCTTTGTTTGTTTAGTTTGAAAATGCAATAGTGCCATGGAACAGTTAGTGCTGGTAACTGGCCACTGCCAGAAGCCTTCCTTGGGAGGCTCTGTGCACCTGCATTTTCACCCAGAGGGATCATGATTATTGTCAGGCAGTGAAACCAGATATCAATGATAGCTACTTTCCTTCACTATTATTTTCACACTCCACAGAGTATTCATAGGCATTTTGTGTACAATGAGCTGTCTGCTGCATGTCTAAAAATTCAGTACACCAAAGGTATTTGTCCCTCTTGCCCATGAGTGTGTGACACTGACACCCTTCTGAAAGTGAACCAGTTCCCCCGGGTAGTTTGACCTCTTTGACAATTGCCCATCCATACATAAAGCTAAGTGACAAACTCCAGTCCAGGATGTCTGGAAGAGAATTCAGGAAGTTCTATTTAAAGGTGTTGTTTGACTGCCTTATTTTTAAAATGACTAAAAGTCATTGATTTTCAGAAACAGTTTGATATCCTGCCTAGGGAAATACATTTTCACTTCTTATTCTATGCTCATTAGAAAACTCTGCACATTTTTAGAAGTACAGCAGTCTGGAAGTGGACATGATAATTAGAAGAAGGTCACATTTTAATTAGCATAGTGCAATTTTAAAAAATAATGACTCAATTGTAGCTCCTTTATATTCACCCACTTTTTCAGAGCAGATGGATACTTTTAAAAATATAAATCGATGTATATTATGATGCTGGTTTGTCTCAAACTCTTGTGTCTATTTCTGCTTATACCAAGATAGACTCAATTTGATCACTCTAGAGGCAAAAGCAGTGGTAGGAAATATAAACTGGAGGGAAGTTCCTCTAAATAATATTATTAATTTGAGCATTAAAAAATCATGAAAACCTGTCTTTGAATGATCCAAATATCTAAATACTTGATTTTCTGTTAAAAGTAATGGGTGTCTTTTGCCCTATTAATGAGCTATTGGAGCAAACCCTTAGGTGACTTTGAAAACTCAAGCAGATTCTTTATGTTGACTGTCATGGTATATGACAAGTTCAGGAACAGCTTTGATGTTTGAATAATTAGACTATCAACCCTTTGGTATAGGGATTTTCTCTTAAAGTGCCTGGAGTTACAGGGATTCTGAGAGCTACTGCATCCCAAGTAAATATATTTATAAATAAATAAATAAATAAAAATAATCCACAACACTTTCCCAGAACTTACTGCCGATGGGATTGGAGAACATGCAGCAGTACGTAGTTGTGTACTGTAGTTTAAAACCTAAAGCACTGTAGCACTTTCTCGTGGTATGGACCAGAGGAATTGGGGTTTCCTGGTCTCCTTTGGACCATTCATTTTTAGAGGCGCCTCACCACTGTCCTTCCAAGGAAGTGGTTCCAGTGTTTTCCGTCTTTCTCACTAGGGGAGATGACTCAGTGCTGGTAACAGGTACTGGTGACAGGTACTGTCAATATTCTCTTTGCCGAATTCTTCACATGACAATGCAGCATTCATGGTTTATCTTTAGGGTTCTTCAAATTGCCCCAGTTGGCTGGGGTTTTGTGTGCCACGGGCCCTAGTGTACAAATCCCAAACAATACAGAAGGGGTGTGGAACGTGCCCTGTTGCAGAGGTGATGGAGATAAAGCTCCTGTGATGTTTGTTCCCTGGATGAGAGCAGGAGGTGGAGCTCCAGACTGAGCACACCATGAAAGTGAGAAGAGAGATCACAAAGACCAGAGCCTGGCCTGTGCTGCACAGACCGTGTTGCTGGTTCCTGCCCTGTTCCCAGATCTCTCCTTAGAGAACTAAAGACAGTATCACCTACTCCAAATTCGCCTCTCTTCCCTTGTGGTGCTGCCCTGTCTCTGCCTCCGTGCTGTGTCCTGCCTAACCTTGGAGCAGCTGGGACGAACACGTACGGAACAGGTCCCGCCAATGACTGATCCCCACGTTGGTGTTTGGAGATCGTTATTCTGATGAATTCCGTAGGTAATGTTACAGGTGCCAGTGCGTATTATCAACTGAGTGCTCTGCCATCACATTAAGTGCTGTCTACAGAGTGCTATTTGTTCCACAGCTCATTGCGCCGCCAAATAAATCCAACCAGAGCTGTCAAAACTAATACATGTTGGGCTTTTTCTGATTTGAAGGGTACATCTTTGCTATCATTAAATTGTCAATAACGTTGTTATTTTGTAATAGGCCTGATGTGAGTTGAGCACACTGTGGGAGAGATTTGTAAGTTTTCCCTCAGAGCTCTGCTGAGGAGACTTCACTCCCAAATTTCCCCTTCCCTTGTGCTTGCAAGAGGATTCTTGTTCTGCTGCTACCATTACTGGATATTTCAGTTGCCTGGTTCTGGACTAAGTTGAAACTGGGTGATTGCGCCTGACTTCCATTAGAACAGCTGAACCTGTAGCACTGGACATGGGCTTCCATCTCTCCTCTCCTCTCCCTATTATTTGGAAGCTGCTAAAGTTTTGTGCAAATACTGAACCAAAGGAAGAGCTGCTCTACTGTTCTCTCTTCTTTTATGCAGGTTACCTTTCCAAATGCACAGGCTGAAGCCCCTGATGTAGATAAACCAGCAGCTGTGCTCGTGGAGAGTGGCCCAGTAGCTTACAACCCTGATGAAGAGGTGGAAGAGGAAGAGGTAGAAGAAGATGAAGATCACTGCATGAGCGCCTTGCAGTTAATGGGAGGAAATGGTGAGCTCAAGTTACCATCTCCTGGTGCTGTGGGCTTTGTTCTTGCAGGGCTGGGGACACACAGGGTTCCCCTGCTTGTCCCTGTCCCAGAGCTCCTGCTGCCTTTTCAGCATTGCCCGTTCCTGTGGGAAGCCTGGAATCACCCTTGTCTGAAACCTGACCTTAGGGGCTCTTCCTGAGCAAACTTTGCACCTCGAGCTTTAGGCTGAGAGGGCTTCTCAAGAACAAACTGGTGTGAGGTGTTCTCCAGGATCAGGTTTACTGATGTGGATCTGAGAAGTCAGGGGGTCAGTAACCCCTCCATTAGCAGTGTCTGGGGCTCATTTCCCCCTGAGCCTCCCCTTCCTGCCCCTTCTGCCTCCTCAGTGGAGGCTGCAGTGATGTCCAGCTTGTCCATGAGCCCTGGGGATATGTCTGTCCAGTTTAAAACACAAAAAATCATCACAGTCTGTTTCTGGGGAAAGTGTCAGGAGGAAGCAGTTCCCCAAGTGCAGGAAGGGCATTGGTGGTGCATGTATGGTACACAGATGTGTGCTAATTTCTCTGGGTTACCCAGAAAAGCCACTGGTTTAATTAGATTTCTTTGCTGGCAGGAAAAGGCAGTCTCCTCTCCACTGTGGTTTTTCCTAGCTGGACACATCCACATTTATCCTTTATTAAAAACTTCCCTTTAGAAGTTAAGCTTTGAAAATACCCAAAATTATTTTTAAAGTGAGAGCTGCTAATTATGGGTTGCGAAAACTGAAGATGGGAGTAAGTTTCCTACTGAAATGTTATTTACTGCAAAAATCTTTCCAGCACTACTCATTTAGCTTTCATGGACAGTATGTATACATTTCACAAAAGTGTCTGTTGCTTTTAAATTGATTTCTCTGCTGGAAAACAATTGCTGAACTGTAGGAAAAACAGTTTGTTGCCTGCATGTATTATTAGAATAACGTTCCCAAGAAAAGACACCCATGTGGGGGAGGGTGGATCTATGTTTATTAATAAACCCCCCACAAAAATAGGATAAAGGTCACAGAGTTTTTTTCTTTGTAAATGTTACTATTTTTGAACTATTCTGAGAACATTCCACTACTCCCTGTCTGGTCTGGACAACAGCTGAAAAATTAGAGTTAAAAAATAAAAATAAAAATGAAAAGAAAGGGAGTATTCCCAGAATTTGAATGCAGGTGTGCAGAGCTGCTCAGCACAACAAATAACTCTTTCCTAGCTGCTTTCTCCATGGATTTTAGACGTGTCTGCCTGGAATAACTGCACGAATTACAGATGGTGAACTTCACCCATTCTACACAAATCATTATAGATTACACTTAATTCTGCTTCTGAGCATTTGCTTGTCTCTTTGGGTGAGATGTTGCACTGTATTGAATTTGGAATATAAAGTTTAACTTTTCTCAGTGCTCATAGGTAATAATTATCCATAGGTTCATCTATACAACAGAAAATATCTGTGTCAGTGCATTCAGAAGCACACAGAAGAGAAACTGGTGCATTAGAAACATAGAGACTTGCCTTCTGACACAGAGCACAGAGTCTTTGCACTCAACATTGTTTAAGGGAACAAAACGGGATTAAAAAATCTGGGCAAAAATTTTAAGTCGAGGAGTAGATAAGAGAGATCCGAGTCAGATGCATTGGTCAGGATTTGTTCCATGACTCTTTTGATGTTGATGGGAACTCTGAGCTATCTCTGAACTCTTGCAATTTCAGCTCATAAATCCATGAATAATATAAACAAACCAGCTTTTTCCTTGGTGCCTATGTCTAGTGAAAAACGTGCCTACTTGTAAATGTAATGCTGCTGCTTATCAGCCACCGTGTGCCAAGTTACTTGTGACAATCAGGCTTGATCACCTTAGCCTCTAAATTAAACCAAATATTTCATATGTACATGTGCCAAGTATTCCTAAATGAGGGTCTAGTGACAAGTGACAAGATATATTTATACATACATGCTTAAAAATTTTCTTTCATGGAGAGAAATACATGCAAGAACTTCTTATTTAGCCCTAAGTAAAATAGATGATTTTAAAAATGCTTGCCTAAGGCAAAACTTAGCATGTAGTTACATTGCAGGAAAACAACCCTAAAGAAGCAATACTTCCATTGCATCTTCCCTCTCCCCGGAATATTTGCATTTTTATATGCCCTTGTCTTTGTGTGTTTCAGATTACGGCTGTGATATGGATGAAGATGATGGCTATTAGCTCCATTTACTTCCAGGGGACATGGACTGTGTCTTGTTCTCAGCGAATCGTCGGTCTTCAAACTGTATGAATAGTGAAAGAAGCTGTCTATGGTCAGCAAACGTAATCGAACAATCCTTACTTTTGTAAAGCGAATTTGAGGTTGGCATTGGGTCTGGTCAGTTTACATTGACCCGTAACCCAGCAATAACCAGTTTGGATTCCTACTTGAATTTATTTTTATTTTGGTGGATCATGGCTGGAGAATGAAATTAATGAGAGTAATGTTTCCAGAGAACAAAAGAAAAGAGACAAACCAGACTGTGCATGAAGCCTGTGTGGCTGAAAGCAGCACATCTCTTATTTATGTGACTGCTTTTAGGCATACTGCTGAAAGGGAGCAGGTTGAAGGACAAGGGGGTGACAGGTGAAAAGGAGAAGCGTGCCTGTTGATTATTTGAGTGCAGGAGCATTAGTTGTCTCATCATGCTACAACTGACAGAAAGAAATGTTTCCAACCTGGATTGTGAATGTGACCATGTTACTGTATACAAGCTCCCTTACCCAACCCTATCAAAAGTTAATGACAAGTTATATATTTGCAGAGCAGTATTGGTTTTCTGAAACGGAGTAAATACTTCTTTATATTAATCAATTCATAGATTTCTTAAAAGATATGACAGTAGAAGGCAAAGTTGGCAGTGAAGAATCATCTTCCACTGTGAGTCTGGTGCAGATTTTGTGGAAGGAGGGGGAAAACCTGGGTCAGGTAGGAAATGTAGGGAGCAAGGAGGCAAAGCTGCTGTGTTCATGAGCTGTTGCTGGGCATCCCTGGGGACAGCCAGATCTTCTAGAGGCTGGTATTGCTGCAGGAGAATCACTCTGGCTGTCTCTGTGGAGCTGCTCTTGGCTGACTAAGTTAGAGTGAAGGTCTGCTCCCAAGAGCTGCTGGTCTCTAAAACCAGTTGAGAGAAAGAGAAAGCTGAGCTTTTTAATAAATAAGCTAGCATCTGCTTTGACTGAATTTAATTTAATGTAATTTGCTTAACATTCACTGGGTAAATTAAAGGTCACCATGCAGCAGCCTGACTTTCATGGCTCAAATCCCACCCTTGAACAGTGGTTGCTATGTGAATAGAGCTGGAGCTGCAGCCCTGTGTGCCCCAAAATGTCAGCAGGCAGGTCCTGTCTTACAGGCAGACCAGCTCTCGCAGTGCCATGAGAGCAGGGGTCAGGGGTGGAGCCCCTGTGGGCAGATCCCACCCCGCTGCCTCTGACCTGCCTTCCCCTGGCACTGCTGGGTCCAAGGCTCTCAGCTCCGTGGGAAATGTGCTGCACTCTGGATCACACTCTTCATGTCTGCAGCTGATGTTTCCATCTCTCCCCCTTATCTAGTGACAATCATGAAAACTCTAGTGCTGCAGTCTTAACACCAGGGGAAGATGGATATTTATCTTACCAGCATGGTTTCTGGTCAGCTGTGTCTCCTGGTTGGGTCGTCCCTCGTACCTTTTTTGAGGAGCACTCATTACTAAAGCACCATCCATCCTCCTGCTGCAGAGAATGGATCCTGGCAGGAAGAGGAGCTGCCTCAGGAAGCTCTGCCAGACAGGGTGATGGTGGTGCTCACATCTGTGGTCATCACCAAAGGGGAAGGGCCACACGGCCATCTGTACTTTCATTCTTCTCTATCCCTCTTGGTAGCTTGCATAAGATGGATCATGTAAGTCAAGCAAGAGTGAGTGCTTTTTGCAAGAGCAGACTTGATACTATTTGGCTGGTAAATAGGGTTTGGTGGGTTGTGTCTGTGAGGAATTTTTGAGCCCTGTATAGAAGTATTTCTGTAATGACTTCTTAAAAGCAGGACTTGGTAACAAAAGTGGTGTGGTAAGGCTGCTGGAAAGAAGAGCTCTTCTGAACCAGATTCCAGTTACTTAGTTTGCAGCACTTAAGTGGAAAGAAGAGATTCCTTATAATTCTTAGGAGAAAAGCTGGCATTTTCACCAAAAAGCTATAGATTTTTTTTTTTCTGATAGTTTATAAATACTGCACAGAAACTGATACTGAGGAGATAAACCTTTCTACCTCTCTTTTATCTACACCGTGAAAAAAAGTATGCTATAAGCAGACAGTTTTTTAAAACGTAGTTTGTTTTATCAAAGTTTGTGCTCTGCAAGTCTTTGAGACCGTTGAGTTTGATTGTTTGGGTTTGAATTAATCTTCCATAGCACTGCTACAAATATACTCTCAGTATATTCTCAAGGCTTGGGTTTTATTCCAAGGTACACAGTATTCTCTATGCAGGAAATAAACATGCATAAATAAACATGTGTATGACTCATGTAGGTCGAGTGCTTTTCTCAAATGCAAGATGTTGGCTCTTAAAGAAACCGCTAAGATGAATATTGCTGAGGGTCTTTCCTCCAGTCTCCTGGTTTGTTCCCCTAAAGGATACCAAACCTGCTGCCAGGGTAATGATGTTACATATGAGAGCTGAGAGCCCACCCAAACAACTGCAGCTAGGAAGTCTGAATTTCAGTAGTACATCGTGCTGCTGAGAACATTGTTTTGTGCACTGCAAATCGAGGGTTGCAGTTGCTGAATGCTCTCATGTGATCTGATTAGGAAAGGCCATCAGGCAGTCTGCTGGAAGAGCAAGAAAAAGAAAAAAGACCTACAATTCCATAGCATCTCAGTATTGCTGGTGAAGTTAATGGTGTGCTTTCTGTACAGGATTCCTAAAGAAAGGATATGGGATAGGCAGACTTCACTCTGAGCTTCTTAAGCTATAGTGGTTATGTACATTTTTAATTTATTGGTGACTTACCGGGATTTTTATAATGTTCATTCCTTCTTCATTTAACTAAGCTCAGGAAATGTAAACAGATTTGAACATGCTAGTTTCTGGTTTTATAGCTAGTCATTAAAATGTAAAAAGATTAACACTGCATTAACTCTGTTTACTACTGTTGATGTATCTGGACAATTCTGTTGCATATAAGTAAGCCCGAATTCACTTGGAGTAATTTGGATCCCGCTTCTCTCAGGATTCTGATTGTGATGTAAAGAGCTTATAAGGCTTCAGCATTTGTTGTTCTTAGATCATCTTCCTTGAAGCCACACAAGCTGTGTATCATCAGGTTTGGTTCAGAAGGCACATCTCTTCCTGCAAGTCACTTTGCTTGACAGGCAAAACCCTCCAGCTGTTGCATCCAGCTTGTCTGCCATGCAGCCTTTTAACACTCTCGTATTGTGGGAGTAAAAAAAGAAATAAGGAAAATAATGGGCTTCTTCACTGTGCTGAGTGCATTTTCAGAGTCTTAATCATCTGTGACATTTCTTTAAAATCAGTGTATTCAGTACAGCAACTTTTAAATGGTGCCAGACAGCCTTGTCTTGAGGGTTAAACACATTCTTCGAAAAAGTCCTTGCCATCCTGATGACTTGTTTGTGTTCTTTGGATTGCATTGAAACTCCGGTTGCAGATGTGTACAGTTAAAGAGTTTGCCTAATAAATGTTCTGTTTCTTATTTTTGTGTTGAATCCTTGTATTTGGTTCAGTTAGTGCCAAGGAAATGAAACCTTTTTGATGTAAGCATACATACCATCCTCACACAACCACGAGCCATGTTAACCTTTTTTACTGTAATATATTTGCTGTAAATAAAAAGTAAAACCCTACCATAGCCCATCTGTTATTTCGATGCACTCCTGATAATTTCTGATTTTTCTGTCTTCGTTCTTACAAATGTTCACTTTGGATTGCTGCGTGCTTGGTTGATCGTGGCCAAAATTTGTCATTCAGAGGTTTATTTTGTCTCTAAAAGGGAAGACACAGCTAATCAGGCAGGTGTTTTTTACAAGATACTGTTCCACTGATAGATGTGGAACTTTACTTTCTGTAAAGTGCATAACATTAACGAGGCTTTTCCACTAAGCTGTATAATTAACTGACTGTGGGAACAATATATGGTGTGTGTATTTAGTGGAACTGTTCCAGGGCTTGTTTCTGAAAATTGTATCTTGATAAATAAGGTGTGTGCTGAGTTAAAAATCACGTTATTTTATCAACATCTGGTTGCCACAGTTTGGAGAGGAAAATCCACATCTGCCCTTTGTACACATGGGTGTTTGCTCCTTTTAATTTTTTCTGGAAAAAGAGGTGCTACTGGATCCTCAGGAGTGTCTCCTGCAAAGTTTTAGCATATAAAAAGATGATTAACAGTAGATTTGATAAGGCAGTATGTGTCACTCCAGCATTTCACTGTGTTCCCATAGTGTGATCAAGGCACACTTCTGCTCTCGTTGACATTGGGATGTTTTTATCTGACTTTCTCTTCAGCTGCTTCCAGCCATTTCCACTGGGAACTGGGCACTTCTCCAGCAATGTCCATCACGGATGCCCTCTCCCTGGTAACATCTGAGCTGTTAAAAAGTACTGACCGCCTTGGCCTCATATTCTAGTCTCTTCCCAAGCTGTACAGCTCTTGGCTTTATCCTGTAATTTTTCTCTTCTGTACCACACCAGGCTTTCATAACCAAAATCATTCTGTCCCTGCAGCTGCATTCATCAAATATGCCTCCTTTAATGGTCTCCGAAGTTAAATAATGCTAATAAAGCTGAAATGTTACAAGGCTTTATATTACCTTCATTTGTCACCGGCAGGGTCATAGCACATTTGTTCGTACGTTCACGTTTTGTAATGCAGAAGAGGCTGTTACAGTTTTCTACTCCCGTCTCATCTGTCAGAAGAGTTACAGCACATTATTCAGTATTTTTTATGCCCAGCCCAATACCTGGCAGTGGTCTTGGTGAGTGGTGGTTGTTTAACAAAAGGGGTTAAGTACACAAGAAAGGAGGCTCAGTGAGAATTCAGGACTTAGGGCACAACAAATTTACTTGGTGAGTTGCTTCATTGTAATTATTTTTTCTTACAGGAATGTTGTGCATTCCCATGGAAATTAGGGAGGCACATGCAGTTCATAAAAATGCAAAATGAAATTCCCTTCTTGCCATGGGACTCCAGGAGCACAGGATTTAATGACTTTTATCTTGAACTGAACATTTGTTATTGTGTGGGAGGGCAGTAAGTGGCACAGTACTGGGCACCGGGAGGGCAGTGACTGTGTTATCCATTTCTATTGCCAAATTGCAGCATGAATGCTTTCTCACTGCTCTCAGTGCTCCTAGTAAAGTTCCTCAATTCTTTAAAAGCAGAAAAACACAGCAAATTAAAGGAATTTGAATAAAGGAATGAAAAGAAACAGCACCAACACTCTGCCAGGTAATTTTTCTTCAGTGCTCTTCTGTTGGAAAAGTAAAATGTAGTTGTATGCAGAGACTAAGAGGGGCAAAAGCTGCATCTTGGCAGCAGCAGAGATAAGGCAGTGTTTTGTCCATTTTCCACACAAGAATTCCAGACTCTTCTGTTTCATGGTATATCCTGCATGATATTCATCACGTGTAAATAAGCAGTCCACTGGAGGGTATTGAAGGAGGTAGGACACCAAGCCAGGTGAGGTAGAAGAGGTGGTGAAGTATCATTGTTCCTCTTGAGTGAAAAAAAAACAAAAACCAATCAAGATTAATTATTTAGAGTGAGTTTAAGGGCTGTAGTTTGATGTTAAGGAGAAAAACTGCATTAAAACCAGAAAGATGAGGGAATATTCTTTGCAGTGATGTGCACTGGACTGTGCAATAGGCAGTGAGCATCAGGCAGTGAGAGCTTTGCTGGTTTACATCATTCAAGGATCTGTGCCATTAACAACAATCTCTAGAGGTGGTAGGGGTAGTGAAGGAAAGGGTAGAAGTGCTCTGGGGTAAAACCAGAGTACTGTGAGTAAAACCAGTCCTGGACTAAAATCAGATACTGTTCTATGTCCAAAGCCCCTTCTTACTCTGTTTGTCAAGCCTTGCCTAATTAAGCAGCAAAGAGGAGTTACCTATTCTGCTGCTTTTGAAATAAATGGGGATAGCTGAGGTTGTCAGAACTTTCTAGGTGGTCACAAACTACTCTGACGTGGATGTGTTGTAATTGAATAATGGTTCTTTGGCACAGCATCATGTCTGGGAAACAGGATTAATCCTTGTATCTGCTGTGGTTCCTGCCTGTGCTCTGGGAGCTTACCAGAGGAAGTCCAACACACACCAACCAGCACCATTCAGGTAAGATTCATGGGTTGGCATGGCATAAAATATAGCTAAAGCAAATGTTTTCAAAACTACTCAGTGCTTTCAAGCAAACTCTTACGCAAGGCCACTGAGAAATTGTTAGTTACTGCTGCCTGCTGCATTAAATCAGTAGGACCTACCGTAAGCTCTGAGGTCTCAAACAGCAAATCAGCACGATGTGAATCATTGTGTTTTCTTTCTGGACCGTCAGGCACCATGAGGAAGAGTCTGAGTGTATTTTCTGCCTGCGGTAAGATGAAGGATCTTTCATCTTGTTCATCTTCCCAGTATAATTTATGTTGGTTCAGAGTTGCTGGCTGCACTGCATTAATAAAATGCCATCTGAATCACTTTTGGCCAGTGTTCTTGGCACACATGCAAGTGTAGACTTTCTGATCTCCCCTGGCCTCTTGGTGGGCAGAAGGCCTCTGTCAGCAGGGGAAGTGCCAGCCCTGTAAAGCTGCCCAGCACAGACCCCAGGTGTTGTCACTGCTCGTGGGTGTAGCACAGAGTGAAAGGGGCTGTACCTCAGGTGAGCCATGACAGTACATCAGCTAGAAGATTATAGATTTCATGAAAGTGGGGAGAAGCCACTGCACTAATCACTGTGCAGATAGGTAATTTGGGGGTCCCAAGGGCTGCATTCAGCCCATTGATCAGTCCCATCTGTTAATCTACCACAGCAGGTATGAAGCTCAGGAGGAGATAAGCAATTAAGGCCATCTGTGACACCTCAAGTGAAGATCGGCAGCCGGCAGGATGAAGGCACAGCCATTACAGGACTTAGCTGAGGTTTGGAAGGGAGGCTGTAGCTCTTCCAGTGTAATTTCAAGCCTACTTTCACTCAGGCTTAGCTGTCATTAAATTCTTGGATATATCTTAGGTTGATAGGGCTATAGGGAGGCTTGCTATCCAAGAGTGCTTTTGGGGGTTTTGGGGTGGGATATAGGTGGGTTTGTTTAAGCTACTCCCTCTATTGCCGTATTTTGCAAGGACCCTGCTTAGGATTGCAGCTTTTCTTCTGAGCAGACTCCTCAGTGCTCAGCAGGAGCAAGCAATCACTTCTGAGGAGCAGAGATGTTAAATAAGACAAAAATGGGGGGAAAGCAGCACAAACAGAATAGTGATGGAACATGGAGTGTGAAAGTATCACTTGGTCCAGGTATCAGAGCCAGGGATGTCCCACATCAGAGGTGGAGAGCAGCAAACACAGTGGAGGAGACCTGGTCTGGTAAGCTGTGACCTGAAATTCCTCCTCATTTCAGCTCTGAGATGGGCTCTCTGTTCCCTAGTGCTGCAGAGGGGGGTGGTGGAACGGTCTCAGGTGGCTCCTCATGACTTCCCTTATTCTTTGCCATCATCACTGGGGGATGAACCCAGCTCATTCTCCTGCTGCTGGTGATTACAGCTCGCTCACAGCCAGATCCTGCCCAGCTCTGTGACTCCGCAGGCAGAGGGACTGGGATGTAATGGCAACAGCTCCTTTTCCTGGAAAGAGCAGTGCTGTTCCTTGGGGTTTCACCCATAGCCCTGCTCTGAGTCTGGCTGGTCGCTCTCCCTGATGAGCTCACCAAGATTTCTCATCTCTTGTTCAATTTCTGAGTAACTCACGGGAGTGCGTGTGGGGGCTCAGGGAATCTAGAGCCACCAAGGGATTTTGGCAAGAACATGTAGACCCTGAGCATAAATGTCTGCCCTGCCCTTCTCTGTAACGTACTGGTCACTGGTATTTTTGGAAGAGAAGGACGCTGAGACACAGTTCCTGGAACTGCTGCTTTCAGTTGCTCTGTGTTCGGCAAATATAATGAAAGTAGGAATTGCATTATTTGTACACAGAATTTTCAAGGGGCTGAAGTGTTCAGTCTCTTTAATCAGCCATGGGAGTGAACATCATCAACTTTCTGTGGAAGAACAGCAGATTGTTGCCGTTGTCCTTCTAGATACATGTCCTGTTTTCCTCTATGTATGTTTCATTATAAAATAAAATATTAAAGCTTTAAAAAGTCTTTATTAGCTAGCAGATGGTTTTGCAAGTGATGCAAATGAGATGTGGAAAACTTTAATGACAGACATTTAAAGTTGTGTTTAGACAGACTATTGCCATTGGAAAAATCTAGTGAATGTTTCCTCTGTGTTTTTGGCAGAACCTGGCACCAGATTATGTACTAGGAAATAGAAGGGGATGATTTACACCAACCAGTTCCCTCCCAAGAGTAGTTCTACATCAGGGTAACATTGTTGAGTTCCACAGTCACGCGGTGATTTACAGGGGTGCAAGGGGGGAGGGACATGTCATTAACTCGATGCAGTTCAGGAGAAATGTTACATTTCTCATATATTCACCTCATTCCCTTGCCACAGTCAAGACACTTTTTGGGAAGCTTAGAGGCCGCCCTCTGGCAGGCAGGACAGCTGTGTGCCAACTCCTGGACATCTCTGGGTGTCAGCATCAGCAGCATGTGGAGATTAGAGAAAAGAGGTTGGAGATCATTGAGACCCTGTCCATGTGGGAAAGCCCTGTGAAAACTTGTCCTTCTTATCCTAACCTTGCTAAATTTCCTGAGGCTTGTGCTGAAAGCAGGTAGGAACATAGTTGACAAAAAAAAACCCCTTTCAAGGCCTTGATAGTTCTTCCAGGTCTCTATTTCTTTCTTGAGCAACCAGTGCCACGTTCTTAGGAGGTGTGAGCTGCCTTACAGGAATATGTTCACATCCAGAATTCCCAGTCCATGACAAGGAGGGTTTATATCCCTTTAAATATGTGAGTTCTTGTTTGAGGGTTTGTTTTTTTTTTATGTGAGCAATTGCTGACTCTCAGACCTGCTTCCTCCAAGGGTTGGTTTTGGCCATGCAGGGTCTCAACCTCATGGGACCGGGGAGAGGGGAACCTGTGCTGATTCATTTGCACAGCCAGACGATTGACTGTCCCTGCACATATTAAGAGATGAATCATGCTTCACAAAAGCAATAAAAAATGCCTCCTAAATGAGTAATTACCTGGTTACCTCCTTAGGCTGTCCAACCCTTTGTTCCTCCCCTGGACTGCTGACCGTGTTACACCTGGCCAAGCTTCAGTGTCAGCTTTTTGCACTGTTGGAGACCTTTGTGCTTCAGGTTTTTCTAGATCTGGCTGATCCAATTTCAAAAGCCTTTTTTCAGATTTGGGAAAGCCTCACAGCTATACACAGATCTTTAAGGAACACCTTCCCCTTTCTCCGGGGGAACTGCTGGATCAACTACACACCAGCAAGAAATAACATCTGTGATATATGTATAGGAGCTCTGGTGATGGACTTGTTAGAAATACTGTCACCCATGTATAGAAGGGAAAACAGGACTGTTTGCTGGGATATTAACACTCAGCAGAGGAGAATTTCTCTACTTGTGAGTAGAGGCTGAGGAGAATAACAGTTGCTCTGAAAGTCCTGTGAGCTCCAAAGACTTGACATGAAGTTTCCTTCCTCAAAAAGCAGTGTTTCCCTGCCCCACTGCTCAGGAGGAGCTTGGGAAGAGGAGATCAGGGTGAATTGCCCTTTGGGATCCCAAGAGTGAAAGGATGTATCAAGGGAAATACCAGTTCTTCATCTTCTCGCCTGCTTTGTAATATTAATACCAACTAGGAAGCATCCTTTGTCATTTGTCACCATCCCTGCAGTCACCCCCATTAGCGCCTGGGCAGTTCATTGGTAACACAGTCCCTTGCCATGTTCTGCTGCTTTCTCTGTCCCACAGTGAGTATTTCTGTGGAGCACTGTCCTGAAAGAAGGGTCACTTGCCAAGAGAAACGCAATCTCCCTTTGCCAGGGACAGACAAGAAGCATCTCTGCCCCCTGCAGCAGGTGCCCTAAATGATGAGGGCTTCTCTTCAGCCCTGGCACACACCCTTCGAGTAGCCACGGGGCTGATGAGCTGCAAAGTGCCATCCACAGGGCTGTGATGCCTGCAGAATTCCAGTTAGCCCGCTCCTGACAGCTCTGCCAGGCTCGGCACTGCAGAGGTTGCAGTATCCAGCTCTCAAACTGCAGTGCTGGCTTGTGTGGTGGCCCAGGGGGCAAGGAGCCCTGCATTTCAGGTGGGTGAAGAAACACCTTTGCAGTTGGCAAGGTTTCCATACCAGGTTGTTCTGGGGACAAGCAGACCTCTCTCTCCATGGTCACAAAAACATAGAGGGACTCACGTTCTTGCTCTGTTTTGACTGTGCACCTTTGCTGTGGCAGATTTATCTCACTGACTTCCAAATTCACCGTCCTATGCTCTCCAGTGTGGCAGTGCCAGCCACGCCCACAGATTCGCATATGGCCATCTACTCTCTAGGAACATTCTGCTTTATTTAAAGCCATCATCTTCGCTGGGTGACTCCCTGGCCTGCCTGTTGCTCTGCACTGAATATAAAGGAGCTGGTGAGTTGTTGGGACAGTGGGTCAATCTTGTAGGCACCAGGAATGAGGTAAGGAAATCCCATTCTCACCTGTCTCACCTTTCCTTTATAGTCCTAATTGTTCTGAGGAAAGGAGAGGCTTGAGTGCCTCCCTTCTGCTATTAACCGTCGTTGTATGCCACAAAACAAAACAAAAGAGCTTTTAATGCATAGCCAGGCTTACTAGTCATTGTAAAATGTTGTACCATAAATATCTTAGATTAATAATTTGTTTATTTTCCCTTCACAATAGGCAGGGGGAGCGTTTGTGAGGCTGCTAAGCAATGCTCAGTGCAGCTAAATTTGGCATTTAGAACATGCTCATGCGACAGGCATCACAAAAACTTCGTGAGGAATGAAGACAATGTGAAATGTCTGAAGCACATGCAGAATAAATTGCAGCTGGCCTGTTTGCCCCGCACATTTATTGATGCTGCTGCTAGCTTCTTTCTCTGGCAGTTCCCACACTGAAGCTTTATTACTGAAGTTGTGTCACATCCTGGTGCCTGTGCTTGTTTAATTTGGGCTCCATCAGTGAAATCTGAAGTTTGTGTGTGCCAAGTTAAGCCACATCCTGGATGCTGTGGGTTTCCTCCTGTCCCTTGGCTCCCTGCTGTGGTGCCTGTGTCCATGTGCTGTGGCTTGGACTCCTCAGAAACCCTCCAGGAGGATTCCCAGGATGCTCTGATCCCTCCAGAAGTGACTGCTCCATCAGCCTCTGGAACTCTTATAAATTACACTTCACCTGAAAGATCTCATTTTCAGGCATACCAGTGGGATGGGAAATGGAAAGGGAAAGGGGGGTTTGTGCCCTTCCATGGGACAGGAGGTCACTAAAGGGCAGGGCAGGTGTGTGAGGCTCCGGGAAACTCTTGCATCTCACAGGGAACAAGCTGTTCTCATTTTTGTTGGGCAAAACAACAGGATATCTCCTGGCAGCTGGAATGTATTGATTTTCTGGGTAAAAGATAAAATTTTCAGGTCCCCTGGAAGGCTTCAAAGCAGTGCTATGGGCACATGTGCGTGGTTCTCCTTTACACCAGTGAGGTGTGTCATGGGCCCAGCTGGCAGGGGTGGCTTGAGGCACAGGGTAACTGTGTGACTGAGAGTAAGGGAGATGGTTCCCGTGGCAAGCCAGGGCTGCTAGATGCCAATATTTTTTTATTTAATTGCTCCTTGGTTTTTACAAACACTTGTGATGGTGCTGCTTGTTTCACAGGGACTGAGTAAATCAGTGCTGTTATTGACATTTTGCTTCACCTGCCTTGTGTGAGTCAAGCATGCTTGAAGGCACCTGTGTAGCCCTGTAGCTGATCTCTCCCTGGAGCAGGACACTGGGGCATGACTCCCAGTGCAGCACCTTCCCAGGGTAATGGAGAATCCCTGTGGGTTGTGGCAGAGCTCTCACTGTAGGTTTGTGAGAGGCTATCAGCAATGTCAAGAAAAAAAAGTTCATTTCCTCCCAAAACAGCTCTCTGGAAGAGCTGTGCCTGTGACGGTGAGGTTGAGCTGCCACAGCTGTGCCCATGGAGGGCAGAGGAGGGTGTGAGCTGCCCTGGAACGTGGGCAGGGCACCTGCAGGAGCCCTGGCTCTGGCTGGATGGGCAGCATCCAAGTTAACCAAAGGCTTGAAAATCTGTGGGGAGACACATCCCAGACCTCTGTATCACATGGGAGCTCTTGTCATCTTGTGCTGTTGGAGTTAGAGACATTTCCCTGCTATTTATGACTGCTCAATATGTGGAAAACAGGACTCAATTCTCTCAGGAAGGACAACTGGTCCCATCCAAGTTGTACAGCATGTTAATATTTCATTTAAAATTCATGTGTGCATTGGTTTATGAAGTGAAGCGAACACATGAGAGCCTTGTCAAGGCTGTCATGTGGGTCTCCCTTGATACTCAGCCCCAAACTTTGCCCCTGCAGCCAATGACCCTCATTCCAACATTCCCTCTCCTCCTTCCTCTCCTCCCCATACTTCCACATGGGGAACGTTTTCTCCTTTGCTTCCCTCTGGCTATCTAAAATCCAGTATGCAGCATGCCTGGGTTGACCCTGGGGCTCATCACTGACACTGCAGAACTGGGGCCATGGACGTGTTGCTGTGGGAGAAGCGTCCCGATTTTGCAGTGCAGCTCCTGTCCCGGGAGAGTTGGGCTGGGGAGGTGGCCAGAGAGAGATGCAGAAGTCCCAGGATGTTTCCTGCTGCTGGAGTGTTCTCTTTTGTGCAGAAAGACAGCTGCTGTGTTTGCTGCCCCCAGCTAAAGCTGTTTGGATAGATACCGACTGCATTTCTAAATGGGCAGTTTTTATCCACTTTTTAACACTAAACTCAGGCCCAGGGCAAAGCTGTGGTAGAAATTCCCGTGGGAATTAGTGCAGAGTCAGAATGGGAGAGTCTTAAAGCTCCTTACAGTGTTTTCTAGAGCAGCACTGAAAGGGGATGGTATGTCAGCCTTAAACTGAAATTTCCTGTAATTTGTCAGTTTTCACAATTATACAATTATTAAAATGAGAATTTTCTCCATTTTTTTCCCTTTTGCATTTGCTGGATGCCATGAATCAGAAAGTGGCTGGAACAGTTATCTTGCTCCAATGTAATTTGATTCTCTTCCCCCAACCCCCTTAGTATTTGATGAGAAACCTTTGTATTTTCATGCTTTAATACAATCTGGCACATAATTACAAATGACTCATAGATAATCTTGGTCATGGAGCTCTCTGAAATTAGATGATAATTTAGCC
This sequence comes from Pomatostomus ruficeps, assembly GCA_013400735.1. Classification (NCBI taxonomy): domain Eukaryota; kingdom Metazoa; phylum Chordata; class Aves; order Passeriformes; family Timaliidae; genus Pomatostomus; species Pomatostomus ruficeps. The sequence continues at coordinate 258,454 of VYZT01009752.1, forward strand.
TGGAATTTCTGTAGAAAGAACGAAGGAAAAGACAATTATAATTATTCTAATCAAGATATCTTTTTCTTTGCCTGGGGTATTGCTCTGTGAACTGCCAGAAGCCTGAAAGTGTTTAGACCATTTCTGCTGCTTGCTGTTTCCCAGGCAAACACTGCTGAGCCCTGAGGAGCTGCCTTGCCATGAAATTCCCAAAAATGCTCCTGACAGGAGAAGATGAGATGTGCGGGGGCAGGACCACAGAGCTGAGAGCTGCTGGGGTGTGAGCGGGGCAGCCACCGAAAAGTGACAGGTCAGGAGCTTTGTGCAAACCCTGGGGCATCCTGCTGAGAGGGACCGGATCCTGTGTGGCAGCAAGAGGGCATTTAGTGACATCCACACCGATTCCCACACCATGAATAGAGGCACAGCAGCTGGCAGAAAGGAGGGCTGGGTGCTCCTGTTTGCATCCCTGGATCTTGTGCATCTTCCCTTCCCCAGCTTTGGTGTTGGTTTAGGGGCTTCCAGTCAGGTGCTGGGCTGTGGGCACAGCTCAACAAGGCCAAGTGCAAGGTCCTGCACATGGGTCAGCACAATCCCAGGGCCAGATTCAGTCTGGGCAGAGAATGGATAGAGAACAGCCCTGAGGAGAAGGACCTGGGGCCTTGGTTGACAAGAAGCTTGCTGTGATCCAACAGTGTGTGCTCCCAGCCAGAAGGGCAAACATAAACTGGGCTGGATCAAGAGCAGCATGGGCAGCAGGGTGAGGGGAGTGATTCTGCCCCTCTGCTCTGCTTTGGTGAGACCCTATCTGGAGCACTGTGTCCAGCTTGGGAATCCCCCAGCATAAGAAGGACATGGAGTTGTTGGAGCAAGTCCAGAGGAGGGCACAAAAATGTTTGGAGGGCTGGAGCATCTCTGTTGATGGAGACAGGCTGAGAGCTGGGACTGTTCAGCCTGCAGAAGCGAAGGCACCAAGCTGACCTTACAGCAGCCTAAGGTGCTGCAAGAGAGCAGGAGAGGGCACTTTTATAAGGGCATCTTGATACGACAAGAGGCAATGGATTTAAACTAAAAGAGGGCAGATTTAGATCATATACTGGGAAGAAGTTCTTTACTGTGAGGGTGGTGAGGCCCTGGCACAGGCTGCCCAGGGAAGCTGTGGCTGCCCCATCCCTGGGAGTGTTCTTGGCCAGGTTGGAGAGGGCTTGGAGCAACTTGGACTAGTGGAAGGTGTCCCTGCCCATGGCAGGGGGTTTGGAACTAAATGATATTTATTGTCCCTTCCAGTCCAAACCATGCTATGACTCTGTGACAGGACCACCTTGCAGGACAGAAATCATGTCCTTACCCTCGCTGTCAGAGCTGGTGCCAGGGACCCATTCACAGAAGGGATGTCTGCTCCATGGGATGCTGAGCAAGGGAGAGTCACATGCAGTGCAGCCCCAAAGGGGAAGGAGCTGGCTGTGTGAGACTGACCCTGGTCTACTAGATCTCATGTCCTGGTCATTCCTATGATGTGGATGTAAATGAGAGCAGATTGGTAGGAAAACAGAGCGTTTATCTTAGAAGGGACTCAGAAGAGTGTGTCTTGTCTCACCCAGCAAAGGCAAAGAGGGGATCTGAGTTCAATCTAAAAATACTTCAAAGGGGCAGGCACCAGGGAAAAGAAAAAGCAGAAAAACCCAGGGTTGCATAAGAATAAATAAGAATAAATTAACCATGAAGTAATCTAGGCTGAAAATGAGAAGGTTTGTTGGTATTCTGGGGAGTTTCTCCTGGTTTTATGTTCTGTTTATTCAGGAGAGGGAGATAAAGGCTGCTCCCTCTGCATCCCAGAGGATGAGTCTGGAATGTAATGACCAACATGTTCATGCCAACACCTCTGACTGTCCTGCTGCTGATTGCTTCTGACAGCAACATAAAATGAATATGCTTATGAATGATCCCAAGCCCTGCCCTGCACCCCTGATAGGCATCACCATCCTTCCATCCCACCTCCAGGGCTGCCTGGGGCTGCCTCCTGGCAGTGTCTTCAATAGGGTCAAGCACTGGTGATGCAAAACCTCTCCTGCTTAGAAACCAAGAGATGCTGGGCCAACAGAAAAGCCAATTAAAGTGAATGGAGCAATGTCAAAGGAAGGGGGATGTGATTGCACTGATTTTTGTGATCACTCTTGGCATTGATTGGATCAAATGCTGTTTCTGATCTGGGTGGATACAGGTTTCTCAGTCAGCTGTCCTCATGTGGAGCAGCACCCAGTCTCCACAGGGCCTATACACCAGCTGAGTGAGACCCCAGGTGGCTAAAGCCCTGGGAGATGGAGGTCTCTGGCACACAGATCCCTTGCAGCACCCACTCCATGGGTTATACACGAGCTTTGCCTGGTTTGTGGGCCCAGTGGAGGGTGAGAGCTGGTGGGGTGACCTGTGAAAGCAATGCGCACAGCTCCCGCCCCTCAAGCCGCGGGTGCCAAGTGCTGCTTGCACACATGAAACTGTGTGTTAACAGCTGAAATCTCACCTCCTTTTCTTCCCCCTGCACCTTTATAGCTCTTGGCTTTTTCCCTGCCAGCTCTTTTCCCACCTACCACTTCCTAGCACACATCATATTGCAGCGTCACACCCATCACTTGGCGAAAGGACCCACTGATGGGGACTGGGCAAAACTCTCCCTAAAAAGAACTTGACCTATTTTACACTTATTTCTTTTTCAAGCAAAAACTTTGCCTTGCTTCCTCACTTATGATGGCATTTCCAGGTGTGTGCCAGGGTGCCTTGGCAGCAGAGCTGGCAAACAAAGGCAAGGTGTGAGCTGTGGATGGGCAAGGATAAAACTCAGGAATGCTAATGTGCTGTGGAAGCCACTCGGAGGCCAGGAAGGTGATAACACTTAGTTAATTCTGTTTGCCAAGCCACCATCTGATTTTGCAGCTGTGTCCCCAGCTTTGGTTCAGATCCTGCCAGCAGCAGCATCCCAGCCAGCATTCTCCCTCCCTGTGCTGCCACAGGCTCTGCAAGGGATTAGGGCAAAGGGGCTTTGCTGGAATGAATGAAACAGGAGTTTCCCGACTTGCATTAAGGCCCTCCACCTTAAATGGGGTTATCTTCCTTTTGTAGGAGCTCAGGTTCTTGGGGATAAGTCCTGCCACCCCTGGTCTTGATGCACTGGGGTAGCATCTTCCTGCTGTGCCAGCTCAGTTTGTGCCTGCAAAACAGTTAAGCCGGAATGTTTACTCCCGCTGTAGGATTATGCAGGCAGCACTGTTATTCTGATGGAGCTCATCCCTTTACCCCCAGGAAAGCAGCCAGGGGAGGCTCAGATGGCTGGGGGAAGTATTTTATCCTCATTTTGCTATGATGCTGTGCTGCTGGCGAGTGGGAAGGGACTGGCCTGGGGCTGGGCCAGCACAGAGGCTCGAGGAAACCAAACAGTGGTAGATTGCAAGTTTTCCCCTCGTATTTATTAGCTGCATACTCAGGGCAAGGTGTGAAGATGCGGGGGCAATCGGCTCTGCCATATGGATGAGGTGTGGGTGAGCTGGGATCCCCTCAGGACGCCACTCTGCTGGAGCACCTCTCCTGTGAGGAAAGGCTGAGAGAGTTGGGGTTGTTCAGCCTGGAGGCGAGAAGGCTTTGGAGAGACCTTATAGCACCTTCCAGAACCTAAAAAAGGAGAGCTGCAGAGGGACTTTTTACAAGGGCATGGAGTGACAGGACAAGGGGGAATGGCTTCAAACTGAGGGAGGATAAGTTTAGATCAGATACCAGGAAGAAATTCTTTACTGTGAGGGTGGTGAGACCGTGGAACAGGTTGCCCAGAAAAGCTGTGGATGCCACATCTCTGGCAGTGTTCAAGGCCAGGCTGGATGTGACCCTGAGCAACCTGCTCTGGTGGAAGATCTGCACACAGCAGGAGGGTTGGCACTAGAAGAATCTATAAATTCCCTTCCAACACAAACCATTCTGTGATTCTCTGATTCTGTGATGCACTTTTTTTTACGTGCCTGCAAACCCTCATTAACTCAGCAACAGCACGAACAAAATGCTTTGCTGGAAAGCAGCTTGCGAGAGGAGGGCCTGCTCTGCCAGGGGTTTCTCAGCGCTGTCCTTCTTCCTGAAGCCTGTCAGAGTTGGGTTTAAGATGCTGTAGAAGTAGCAGGAGACTAAAGTCTCTGATAGATGCAAAAATAGCAAGATCAGAGAAAAAACGCGATTGGATTCGGAGCAGCTGCTGGGAAACAGATTCTTTGCAATAAACTGAAACGCTCTTAGCACTTGATGTTTGTGCACTACAGTGAAAACATCCCTGGTACAGGAGGTTTATTTTAACTACAGAGGACAGAACCTGTCAAACGAATGCACAGCCCCTGATTTGATCTAGTTCATTTTCATGTGTGTGTTTTTCCTGCTCCTTGGCAGCTCTTGTGGGCCTTGTTGAGGCTGATTTACTTGTGCTTTTGGAAGGTGGGCTTTATGGGAAGCCACAGCTTCTGATGTCCATGTGGAGATGCATTATCAGACAGGATGGAAGAATAAACAGGGCAATGATGGATGTTCAGAGCTACAACACTGAAGGGGGGGGGAAAAAGCAGTTCTAAACATTTTGTTTGATCTAAATCCAGATATCTGATTTCACTTCAGATAAACTGTGTATTTTTTAATATTTACTACACACACACCCACACCCCAAACGTAAGTTAAATTTAATGCGCATTTGCTCTAGCATTTCTAGTAAGGGATCATGTGTAAACTTTTCAAACCCTGCTTCACAAAGAAAAGTTAATTTTTAAACAAATGTTAATATTGTAGTCAAACTTGCCTTTGTCAGACAATCCTTCCAGCTCCCTTTTGCTTTAACCAGCCTGACATGCATCTGTGAACTCTTTGGTCCATCTGAATCTGCATTTTCAATTGCATAAGCTCTGAACAAAGAGTTTCCTTCCTGCCCTGGAGAAAGCTGCTCTGCATCCTCTTCCCCCAACGCCACCAGATGCCCCTGCTCCTCTCCTGCCTTTTGTTCTTGTCTGGGAAGTCTTTGCATCACTCCTTTGGTACAGCAGCAATTTCAGAGTGTAAAATAAGAATGTGCTGTTTTGTATTGCAGCACTTGGTGGTTTTGGGGGTGCAGCTGGGGCCTTACGGTGCTCCCTGCTCCTGGCTGAGCTCACATCTCTGCAGGGATAACTTCTGCCTATCCTCCTGCTGATTTCTGAAGGAGAAAATTAATAGGCATGAAGCCAACAGCTTTACAGAGGTGGGACTTTGTGTCAGAAAAGGACTTTGGTGGTGCTGTGAAAGGAAAATTATTTCTATACAATTTAACATGAATCAATGTCTTTTGAAGATGGAAAAAAAAATCAGCAACAACAAAACACCACCACCTGCACCCGAGGACCAAAAAAGAAAATGCGTTTGCTTTTAGCATGGTGGCAGTACTGCTGTTCAGTAGTGATGCTGGGGACTGATGTTGTCTTTGCCCAGGCTGGAAATGATCCACATCTTCTCTGATAGAAGGATCTGAGCAGAAGCAGGGCCAGGGGGGTTCTCTAGGCATGGCTGAGGAAGGTGTAAGGCCCACCTGGCCCCAGGCTGGCTGCCCCGTACTTGCATGGTTTGGTTTGAGATGCTTTCTAGAACAGTGGCACAGAGGTCTGGAAAAGGGGTGTAGGCAGGCGCTCATCTCTTTCCTCCTTGTCTGAAAGCAGCAGCACCTCTGCTTCAGGAAACCTCCTCCACGTGTAACTCTTCCTTCTGCAGGAAATGTATGGAGACGTGCATGTGCTCAGCTCACCACACACAGATTTGGGAGTGAGCTTCAGCAGCCTGTCAGCAGGGAAAACATTTTGCCACTCTGTGGACCCAGCTCCATATCAGGCAGAGGGCAAATCCACCTGGTGTCCATCTTGCTCAGCCCCTCTGCTACCCTCAAATTCCTGTGATTAATCAGCTTTTCCTATGAAAATCCTATGCAGAACATGGCAAGCCAGGAAGGAGGAAGTGATTGCTAATAGATATGTATCTAAATTGCTGAACTGGTACCACCCCAATAACAAATGTGATTTTGACAAATGTTCCTACCGCAGGCAGAAGCTCCAGCGCCTTGAGGAGCAGAACAGCTCAGCCAGCAGGTACCCGACGGCAAAATTGATGATTGATTCTCAATCCTATATTTATTTTAAGATGTCACCTTCATTTTGCTTTCTCCTGTACCTGCCAGCTCGGGGATAACTGGGTGCAGAGGAGGTGACTCTCACTCAGAGAACAAAACCTTAACAGCCTCTTGCAGCAGCGTCCATAGACCTTGGAAAGCACCATGGAGACACATGGACCTCAGGCCCCAGGAGCAGATGCTGAGGGACGAATTTCAGAGGGAAGACATCATGGCTGGGCAGATGCAGTATGTTCACAGACAGAGAAAGATTTTCTTTTAAATTTGATTTATGATAAGTGGAGAAAGGGTGGGACTTCCCAAAGCAGCTAAGGGAATTAGGTGCCTGATTCCCATTGATTTCCCTCTGACAGAGATTAATGTACTGTTTTCCACTTTGCGATGTACCCAGATGCGTTGGCAGGGCAGGATAATATATCAATCAGTGAGTCATCTGTCTGCCTGCTAACTCCCGTGAACGGCAGGAGGATATTTTACATTAGGCTCTGCATCAGGCTTTTGTCTGCTAATCATATTTTGGGTCGTGTTGCGTTCGTGTCTTTTCTTTTTGGTAACTGCAAGGTGTGTTTGCAGGGGTTCCTGGGGCACTGCACCACCAGTGGGCAAGGCTGATCCGTGGAGGGGCTTTTTTCATGGGGTGAGGCAGCAGCAGGCTTTAGAGAGGGGATCATCTCCGGTTCATTTTAACTTCCCCAAACTCACAAGAATTGCAGGAAGAATAATTGGACTAAATGATATTTTCCAACCACCTTAGGCACTTTGCTGAGGCTGCATTTGCATGACAGAGCTTTTTATTTTCCACCTTCTGATACTCAGCAGGAGAGGGACATTATTGTCACTAGAATATTCCCGATTCAGTGAAATTTGAGTGGGCTAATTAAATAATGTAAAAACCTTGCCAAAGCCCAACAGTTTTGTGTGAGAGGAAACGGCACGGCGTCCCCTCTCTTTATTCAAATGGAAGGAGAGGAAATATGTGAGTCTAATGAACTCTATAAGTTCCTGTGGCTTATTCTGAGCAAAGCAACCTTTAGCACTATTTGCATTATTAATATCCCAGATGGGCAAACTGGCTGATACTTGACACCAAATAAAAATCACATGGAAAAACTTTATTAACTTCTTCCTGTTGTCTTGGTGAGATTCCTCCTCAGTCTCAGGGAGTGAACACCGCTCCTTGGAAATGTGCTGGAAATGGTGAGCACTTTCTGTCTGTATTAATTTCATATGCTGTTTGTTTAAGAACTGGAAGTTTTGGCCTTGGGAGTTAATACCCAGCTTCCATTTATGACAGTTGGCTTTGGATGAGGCAAATGTTGCTCCAGGTCTTTCTAGAGAGGGATGTGAACTTCCATCTTGGCAGAAAGAAGCAGCCAAACCTCTGTTCCCACCAGAGCAGCACTGTTTTTTGCTTTTTAGGGAAATCCAAAGTATTTGCATGCTCCTCAGTGTCTCTGCTACCTCTGCAAACCCTTTCTGCTCACCAGGTGCCTTTGTGGGACCAGTAGTTTATCCAGGGTCCCTGGCGGCTCAGTTGGTCAGATTTAGATGTGACAGAAACAGGAACATGTCAGGGTCAGACCACAATGCCCTGCTCTGCCCTGGCAGTGACTGAGAGTTTTACTGAATCCCTCAGCACTCAATCTGACATGATCCAGGTTAAAAATATCCTTTTTGGACACATGTCCTTTTAACCACAGGTTAAAACCAGATCAAACCCAGGGTAATTTCAGTCGCCCCGTTTGCAACTGGAGCTGTGGGGTCAGCTGGGAAGAAGGAACTTCAGAAACTGGATTTGCTGCCAAACCTGGGGGCTTCTTAATCTTCACCCCCCAGCTGTAAGAGAACTGCCTCCTCATCAGAGCAGGCACAGGGACGGCCCAAAACATAACTTGTCTGGGGGCCACACTCTTGTCTGCAACCTGAGGATGCTGCTGTTTTCCTCACCCATCATCATCCATCTAGGGGACGAGGATCATAAACCCAAGGGACTGGATGTGGTATCACACGAGGTACCTGTGGACTTGTATGGAGCATCTAGAAACACTGTTATGGCCAGGCAGGAACTATAAGAAAAACTTCATGCGCAAATTTACAGATAGCTAACAGGGATCCCAAGATTTCCCAGAGGGGAGATGTGGGAGCATCCCACACCCTGGTGGGTTAGGTAACCCTATGGAGCAATGATGTCCCTGGCTATCTGGAGCTCTGGATTTGGAGCCTGGCAGGTTAGATTTGCACTAAGAAGATGTCTCACGGTTTGGTGGTTTGGTTTTTTTTCCTGTACAACCAGTGAGATGTGGTGAGAAGAAATGCTCGAATTGCTCTGTGCCCACATTGCTGTTACAAGTGAGCGCCTGAGGCTGAATGTTTCTGAGTGATTTCACTGTCCAGTCAGGACTGTTGATTCTGCTCCATCAGGTGCTGGCAGCTTGCTGGATGTGCTAAGAATTGCTGGGCTTTTAAAACGCCTTTAATATATAGTCTGTCTTTGCCAGCGCTCTGAGAAACTTTGTGAGGTTCCCAGAAGGTCAGACAGAGCTTGAAAATGCCCTGAAATATTTGTCCCAAAATCTTTGCTGGAATAAGAGCTGCTCTTCTGGTTTCACGTCCTGTCCAAGAAGGCGCTGTAGCTGCCTGCCAGCCCCTCCAAGGTCCTTGGCTGCAAAGTGTGTGTGTGCTTGCTTTTAAATGAATGAATAATATTGTGAGAGCCAATAAGGACATCCATGTGCCTGGCATTTGGTTTGTTTTATGCTCTGCTTTCAGTTAGGGTTTGATGTTTTATCAGCCTCCCTCTGTGCTTCTGCAAACTTGTCCCTGCTCCTGTGTCTCCTCTGAGCCCCCATCCTCCATGTTTGCATCCTGTGGTGGGCTGGGCATACCTCTCTGCTTCTCCCCACCATCAGCATGGTCCCCCTCTGCCTTCCTTGCTGCAGGACATCTTGCGCAGTGCAAGGGAAGAGTGAGCATCACTGCTGTTCCCCAGCCCCAGTCAGTGACCACATAATTCAGAGACCAGAGAACGGATGACGGTGCAAACGTGATCGGACAGGTGAACTGAAGAGAAGCATTATTGAAACTGCAGCAGCTGCAGGTTGAGCTGTGCATACAACTTTGCAGAGATCCTGCTTCTGGCCTCTTCCTGAACCTGGCAGTCATCTTGAGGAGTCAGATAATATCCTTCCATAGGTTACAGAAACTTCCTGGCACTCTCTATCACACAGGACTTTTTTTTAAATTGTTTTTAAAAGAAGAGTAAATGTATCAGAAAAAGCACAGAGAAGGCTGACAGCAATGCTGAGGTCCCTGCAACAGCAATTTCTTGCATAATCCACCCTGGGAAGCTGTCTGTGCTACAGAGGGGACATGAAAGTCCTTGCAGTGCCTTCCAGTCTGATCACTTGACTCTGGAGACAAGTTTAACTCCAACAGACTTGGAGGCTGAAGGAAAACTTTGTGTCCTAAAGCTGCCTTCTCTGCTGGGCCAGTTCTCAGCCTCCCCTTTTATGTGCTTTTTGCTATTTTTATCTGGCACACAGGTTTGCTGAGCAAGGGTGCCCTCAGTCACTACTAATCAGCAGCCTCCCCAATCATGTCTGGATAAATAGAAGTGTAACATATGCCCCAAATGGCAGAAGAGATGGAAAACTTCAGTGACTAATCACTGTGAGAGGGTGCATCACAGCCACCAGAGCCATTTCTGCTAGGCTCAGGCTAAAAATCCCAGGGCAGATGCTATTTTTGTTGTACAGCACTTCAGAGGCAGCCCTGCAAGAAAGCAGATAGAAATGAAGGTCAGACCAGGCCTTTTAAACACTACATTACTTAAATGGCTTTTCCTGCCTCAGCTGTCTTGCTCTGAGATTAGCCCAACTCCAAATGAGGAGGGTTTTTTTCCCTGTCACAGTAAATCCCATGCATATTTCTGTGCTGGTTCTGAGGCTGGGAGATGCAGAGCCATCCCATACATTTCCAAACAATCCCTCAAGCTGAATGCTTGGCTGGGAGATCCCTCCTGAAACAGTTAACAATTACAACATCTTCCCAAATTGCATCAATCCTTTGATCTCCTTGGTGTCTGAAAAAACCCAGCAAGTCATTTTCTAAATTGCTGTCAAGTCTTTAATTTTTTAGATACGTAAAGCTGACATGTGAACACACCCATGTCTATAGCATAACCTTGGCTTCTCTGAATTTATGAGAAGCTTGGCGAAATTTGAATGATTGAGTTACTAAAATAACTTTCAATGTAATTACTGTGCATTGCCTTTCCAGGTACCAGGGAAATTGGATAATTGAAGTTCAGGTGACAGAGGTTGCATGGCTCTTTGTAAAAGCACCGAGTGTCCACTGTAGCTCTTTGAAGAAACCTCATTAAAATCAACAGAGCAGCATATGAAAACATGGAATGGTTCATGGTTTGGGAGCATTTCTGCTCCTCCGTAACCATTTTTTTCTGATAGGCTGGCTGGAAAACTGGCTGGGAGCTCGTGCATGAGGGTTGGGTTGCAGAGGATGCTGCATTCAGTGCAGTCCGGGGATGCTGCAGTGACTGTCTCGAGTGTTTGCACCTCCTGGCACTCTGCAGGGGCAGAGACCAGACTCTGCATTTTCAAAGCAAGTGTAAACCCAGATTTAGCACCCTGTGGGTTACAGATTTAATCCAGTATAACGGAGAGCAGCATGTGGCCCATACTTCAGAGCTATCAGTGGTTCTCACGTAATAAAGCAGTGGCACAGAGCTGAATGCCTCAGAAACCATCTTTTCCTGACTCTGACCCCACCCTGACAACTGTGTGCCACAAGAATGCCTGCGCCCTGGGTTAAAATTGCACTTACCAGCAGATAGGTTAACTCAGCACTTTCACGGCGTTTGTAATTTGAGTGCCTTGGAAAGGCCTCCGTGTACCAAAACGAGCATGTCCTTGACCTATTGCTATTTAGGTAGATTGCCAGATTATACATTTAGTTATTTTTTCCTAGGCTGCCTTGAAGAACTGTAGAAAAAGCCATCCCTCCATCAGCTGAGCGAGGCACCCCAGAGATCTTTGTTCCAGGCTCTCAGCAAACTCAAGGAAATATCTCTGCGTCACCTGTATTTGTTCCACACTTTTAACTTTTCTTTGGAAACAGAATTTCTAGAGGCTTTTTAAGACATTTGAGACACTTGTCTGTGCCCAGCTTCCACATCCTGAGCAGAGCAAGGCGGGAGGCACTGGTGCTCCCTTTCACCAGGTATCAGAGGACTGAAAGATCTTTTTTGGGTCAGAACAAAATAGGACGCCCACATGAACACAAGGGAACTGTGCAAATGCTGGATTTCTATTTTTTTGTTCTTTGGCCAAACTGTGAAGGAAACTCAGGTTAGATCAATTCAAAGTAGATTTTTATAAGTATTTTTGCAAGGTGAAATATTAAGCAAAATATTTTGTTTTACTGAGAACATAAAGTCTGACTGCTCTGGTACTTGACTTTGTTATTTTTTCATTATGAAGCTTGAAACAAAGCCATCTATTTCATGCCTGAATTTCCAAGAATTCCACTCCCCTCGTTTTTATTTTTTTTTTTAATTTGGACCATGCCCAAGAAGTTCAAGTCCAAGCTAATAAAAATCTGGCCATCTTGAGAACTTTGTTTTTTTAAAAAAAACTCTTTTTGCACCTTAATATTTCTGGCTGGTTTTCCTATGTGGAGCTCCCAATCTTACGCCCCCAAGTCTTGCCTCTGGCACCATGCCCCATGTGAAAGCTGTGGGAGAACTGACATTTGTGTTGTCAAGCGTGGCTTTGGCTTGAAGAGCATCAGGTCCTTCAGGATGGCCTCCTGTGACAACCCAGGGCAGCTTCCCAGAGACCAGGAATTTTCTGAACAACAGAAGGACTAAAAAATATTGGGAGGGACAAACTTTTAGGCTCTGATCTACATAAACATCATAGTGAAAAGCCTATGTGTTGCTGTGATGCCTGATTGTTTTTGTCCTTTTTATACCCTTTTATACATTTTATACCTTTTATACCTTTTATACCCTTTTCCTTCCCTGTACCCCTTACCCTTATACCCTGTATCCTTAGTACTGCATGTTTATGGTTTTGTAGTCTGATATTTAGTTTAGTCTGGGGGTTCTCTGAAGGGGGAAAACAAAACATCTCTACTATCTTAAAACTACAGGCTCCAACCTTGAAGAGTCTGTTTTCTGGAACATGTTTTGAGCTAGGCTGTAGTTTCATTTAGGGGGGAGAATAGGGGGATAATTACCTCACTTGTTAAGTTACTCATTGGGGGATTTAAGGTAGATATGCTAATTTGTAAAGTCTATAAAAGTTGTATACGGGAGTACGCCGGGGGCTCACTCTCGCGCTCCAACGGGGGGGGCTCCAACGGAAGTGTACACCAGGATCTTATTAAACCAAGGTAATACCCTTTTCCTATACTGCTGTGTCTGCTTCTTATTTTTACCAGCAATTAAGGCACCAGCTGTAGGACAGCGTCTTACTTTGCCTGACAAGTGTGATATCAGATCAAATTGGAAAAAATAAAAATAGATGAGCTGAAGTCCTGGCTCAGATAATAGTTATGAAGGCTCGAATCAGCTCAGCCTGAGCTGGGACAGCACTTAAATGTGTTCCCAGCCTTAAGCATGCACTTAAACTGGATCTATGCATGCCTCTGGAAATGCTCATGTGTTTTCCAGAGCTCAATTTGTTGCTGTCCCAAAGGTTCCCATGAAAGCTGTTGCCTCCTTGGGTAAAGAGAATGAGCCTAGTGCACAGTTCCCAGAAATGTAAAAACTATAGTTAAATAAAATGGCAATAATTGGATTTATGTCATCTAAATACTCTTTGGTGTGAAATCCCCCGTCTGCATGTGGGTGAAACGATTTCTTTCATCTTTGCATAAAACGAAGAAGTTATAAAAATGAGAAGGTATAAACATATCCTTCAGCAGCAAATGTTGTACTGAATTGGCAATTCTTCCACAGCTGAAGGGAAAAAGATGTTGAATATTACTATATTGTAGTGTACACATTAGTAGAATATTATACAAAAGCAGCATTCACTGTTCTGCATTAAATAGAGGTATATATGCATTTAAATAGGCACATCATGGCTCAGGTTTATTGCACCAATATTTTATTTATCTATCACAAGCTTATTTTTACTGCTGACAAATATTTTCTGTGTAGTTTGAAATTCAAAAGAAATAGTCACACACAGTCATTAATGTTTAAAGTCACAGGATATTATTTAGTGTAGTGCTAGTTGTATTATATTATACATTATGCATTAAATACTTTTCGGTGGTACACTTATTAAATACAAATTGAGGCAAACCAATCCCTCAGTGGAAACAGACCTGCCAAATAACTATTTTCTTTTTACTTTCAATCTGACATACAAATGAAGATCTTTTGGATTTCAAAGCTGGTGCTGTTTTCACCCCCCTCTCTCTGTTTTCAGTGTGGATTTCCAGGGCTACAGGGACTTGTTAAGGAAAGATCAAACATGATATATATATGTATTAATGCATGAAACAGATATATTTACCTCACTGGGGCATTGAGAATTAATTAGCCGCTGATTAGAAAGTGGTGGCAAGTGAAAACCACTATCTAAGCACTCGATGCTCTTTTCCCTTTGAATGGAGCCAGTCAGAGGTGGTGTCATGGGACGGGGGTGGGTCTGGGTGCAGTCCCAGCCAGGCTGGCAGCCCTGGCTCCTGCACAGCCCAGCTGAGGGACGGGTGAAATGCTTTCCTGGACTGCTCAGGTGTGAGCGCTCCTGAGGAAGCAGCTGAGGGACGGGTGAAATGCTTTCCTGGACCGCTCAGGTGAGAGCAATCCTCAGGAAGCAGCCTCTGGCCGTGTTGTGGTGTCCCCGGAACCTGGGCTGGAGTGGCTGCTCCCTGCTTAGTCCGTGGAATTGCTGGGTTTGAGCTCAGAACAGTCCCAGGATCCCACAGGCTGCTGGAGTGCCTGGATCCTGGTCACACTGAGAGCAGGTAAAGAGCAGAGCGAACGTGAGAGAATGGCTCCCCTCAAACCCCCCAGCCCCTACCAGGGACTTCCCAAGCCTGATGAACCATCCCCAGATTGATTTCCTGTGACATGTTCATTCTTTCATTCTTCCCTTGAAGCCGGGTAAACCCTCAGCATCCCCAGGACAGTGCTGCAAGGAGCTCCCTGAGTGGGTTGTTTTTTTATTCCCCTTTTTGTGTTGTTGTTTTGTTTGTTTCTTTGTAGTTTTTGGTTCATTGGTTGGTCAGTTGGTTTTTTGTTTTTGTTTTTGATTTGGTTGTTGGGTTTTTTTTAGAAAGCATTCTTTTTCGTTTGTTTTTAACCTGCCACCCACTGGTTTGATGCCATCTTGTTCTTGTGCTGTGGAAGGCAGAGACATCGGTCCCTGTTCACCCTCTCCATACACCTCCTGAGCTTATAGAGCCTTATCACATTCCCCTGTCATTCAACTTCCGACGTGTGAAGCAAGACAAATCCTGCTTAGCTGTTTCTTGTGTGGGTTAATTTCCCTGAACTTTCTTCTAAGGACAAGGCCCACTGAGCCAGTGCTGAGGGATGCAGAGCTTGGTAAAAATGAACTTACAAACCATGAGTTTGTCTGCAAAGCCTCCAGGAAGGTGAGAGCTCTCATCCCAGTGGCTGGGGAAGAGGAGGCACCAGGAGATGGGCTTGGAAAGGGGATTTTTGTAGCTATCTCAGTGTGTTGAATTACTGCTCCTGTGTGAATTTTTGTTTCTGAATGCCATGGCAGGTATATTGGGATTGTAATTAGGAGGCAGGACAACTGGAGGTTTTATGTACATGTCTTTTGTTATTTAAATCTTTCACATACAGTCAAGGCAAGCTGTGGAGCTGCCTGTGCTGGCTTTGCAGCTCTTGTCTAAGCAGTGAAACCCATTTAAATCACGGAGGCTCTTGGGTCTCCCAGCTGTCACAGCCCCCTGCTACAACAAGGGGACCAGAAAAGCCTCTCTACCTCCTCTGGCACAGTTCAACAAATGTGATTTGGGTTTTCGTGTGGGCTGGTGGATGGGGGTGTGTTGGGTGTGGTCACAGATATCCAGTGCATCCCCAGGCATACAGACAGAAAGTCTCACATCATCTCTAGAGAGCAGAGAATGCTGCAAAATATGAAAAAAAATTCAAAGAAATGAAGTAAAACACTTAGAGAAAAATAATAGATTGTGATGGCTTTGTGGGATAAGATTGCCTTCTTAGGCAGCCTTTAACCCCTTCATTCACTGCCAGTGCCCTCAGACCTTGCACAGGAAAGAAGGACTTTGAGAAGCGTGGCCCAAGGGGCTGGAATGCTGGGGTGTTCCCATCAGCCCCTCAGAGCAGCTGCAGCTGAGCAGGGGTGTCAGCCCTTGCAAAAGCAGCCAAGCCCTGAGGTGATGGTCAGCCCTGGCCACAGCCCAGCTTCTTCCTGCCTGTGTGCTGAAAACACAGCACAGTGAGAGGCCACTCTACAGAGCCACACTGGGGCCTGCCCTAAACTCCACTGGAGTTCCTTGACGTGACATTTTCCCATCCCCTGGGCACATACAAAAGCATTTATCCCTGTGCCACATGGGCTGAGGGCTGCCGTGGCAGAGCATGTCTGTGTGTGCGGCTCCAGGCATGGCTGTGAGGGACTCACGTGCTGTCATGGGCACGGGCTCCATGCATTTCAGTGCGTTTCAGCCAGGACTTGGACACACATCTTGAGCACACAAGCAGCATGTTCTCAATATTGGTCTTTCTGCTTCAGCAGCAGATGGATTGAGCAGCGACTAATTCCTCTTTTCTTGAAAGCAGACCAAGCCTCAGCACCCGAATCTCTCATTAAACAAGAAGACTTACTGCCTTCTAATTTCCTATAGATTTTGCATTAGCTTCTTATCTGCTGTGCCTCCCACAGCAGACTGGATGAGTCTGTTCCCCATCCGGCTGGAAAACGGTGTCAGGACTTTAAGCACATTTACACGGCATGGTGGCTGCCGGGTGGCACTGACCGCTGACTCCAGTAGGTGAGGGGACAAGCTGCAGCTGCCATAAAGGAAAACCTCCAGGTCTTAGACTCATTTTGTCCAAATCTGTCAGGGACTTAACATCTTTGGCTGCATGTAATTAAAAAGCTGCATGAGAGGACAGGGAAGTAAGTGGATAGGCAGCAGCACAAACCGATGGAGGGACTGCTGAGACAACCAAGAGGAATATAAGAAAAACAGGAAAAAATATTAAAAATAGCTCCTGTTTTTAGGGCCACAGGTTACTCTGCAAGCTCTATAGAAATTGAAGGGAGGGTCATAAATCCATTAAAAGTACTTACAACACTATGAAGACAGGGGCAGTGCAATATTTTCCCCTGCCACTTCAGTCCTCGTCACGAGGAAAGGGGATGGATGGTGAGTGGGGTCTGCCAGGCAGTGGGATGAGGTGCTGGGAGGGGGCTCAGGAGAGGTGCGTTTGCTGGGCCAGCTCCCAGGAGAACATGGCTGTGATCACTCCAGCACCGGTGGGAGCAGCAGCACACACGGGTCCTGTGGTGGGCTGGGTGCTGGAGCAGTGAAGGCAATGGGGGCCGGCTCTGGCTTCTCCGCTGGGAATGGTCCCGGCTGGGCATGGGCAGGGCGGTGGCTCCTCCCTGCTGGCCTGGCAGCTGCCTGCTCTGCCTTCAGCCCCATCTGACCCCGCCAAGAGAGAGCTGAAATTCAGTCTCCTGCTGTCCAGTGGGAAGAAACCATGAGAAAACAGCAGTGTTGCGAGTCAGAAAGGAGTCTGTTTACATCTTTGGTAGAGTGGATAAAAGCATCCAACCAGCCCGGTTTATTTTAGCAAATATTTTATGGATGGTCCAGAATTTTCATTAAAGTGTTATTTTAAAGTTTTCTTCTCCTCTCTCTGCATCAGGAGATGGTGGAAAGCCAAGGAGACCCTCCTGAGACCTGGTGTGGAGTGTCTAACAGAGTAATTAACCCAGGCTCTCTAAGAAACTCTCCTTCAAGTCTCACAACTTCAAAGAAAAACCCCACAGTACCTCTGGCTGCAGGGTGTCTGTGTCTTGCTGTCTGACATTTGATGCAAAGGGGATTCATTCTCCCACATCCAAGCTGAAATTCCCCAGGTACTAATCAGCAATCTCACATTTTCAGCATGAAATGATTTGTGTGAAAGCCATTAGGCAGTAGGAAGTGGGGTGCATGAGAGAGTTCTCGCTCAGCCTTTCCAAAGAGGAAGTAATGTTTTATTTGCATTCCTTGCCTGGTGACATTTAAAATTTTTGCCCCCAAATTTTAAGCAGTGGGGGGAACTGCACTACCCTGTGCTTCAGCAATGTTAGAAACAAAATCTGGCTGTTGAGTGTTTCTGTGTTGTCTTAGACTTGAGGTTCCATGCTGAGATATCTTCTTTAGTGGAAATTAAATAACATATAGTTGCCCCTGTCTACAAGGCTCATTACTGTCTGTCAGTTCTGACCATTATATCCACTTAAAATACCACAGGGAGAGCTTATTGGGATTCTTCTGATACACTATTCCTCCAAAAGTCAATCAAAAACCAATCTAGTGCACTTAAGGCTTTTACTGCTTTGCTGAAGACAATCTCCCAGTATCGGCTAATCTGCACAGCCTGCTCCGATAGCACAATGATTTTTGAGGGCATGTGGGAAGAGATTACCTACCTGTTTGTAAATGAGAGTAATGGCTCACTTTCCCTGGGCTCTGGGTGTGCCATCAGAGGTGACAAATGCAATTACTCCTCCTTCTCCAACTGGAAAGGGGGGAAAACCCAAGTGCAACGTGTTTGGTTGGCCTGAGCCATAACTTCAGCGGAGAGTTGGTGGGTGGAGGAACCATCAGTGGGATCAGCTGGTCGGGGAGGTGAGCAGCAGGCAGTGGAGCTGAGTTATTTCCCCGAGGTGCTGGTATGTGAGGCAGGCTCCAGCGTGGGAGGGGAAGGGTTTGTTTTCAGAGCAGCTAAAAGTCCCAAAGCGTCCCGGGGGCCTGTGCATCACTTTGCTCTGCAGTCAGGGCAGGGAAACGGAATCAGAAGCAGCAGAGGCACAGCAGGGTGCATGGAGAGAGACAGCCTGCCAGAGCTAGGGGACAGTGAGTGACGCTTCCTGCAGGTGGAGGCACTGATGGACAGATGGACAGGCAGAGCTCTCTCCGGTTGGAGTGCCATAAGTGTTAAGAAAATATTGAGACCCTACTGTGGGTCTGTGAGCCTCTAAGACACTTCTCAGGGGTGAAGCAGCATCCTCCCCATCACAAAGATGGGGAAACCAAGGCACAGAACAGTTCAGCAATTAGCACAGATAGTTTAGAGAAAACCAAAGAGAGAGCAGGGGGATCCTTGCTCCCTGGCCTGCTTTAGTGAAAACAGTGTCCCTTTGCTCCCTCAATTTAAATTAAGTTTCACTTCTACAGTTTTCAAGACATGCAGTGTCCCTGAGGGTTGTGTATTGGGAGTTAGCATCAATCTGACTTTCAGATGACACAGAAAGCCTCCATGGATCCTCTCACCATCCATGACCCAGGTGCTCCAGCACTGCTGGGGCTCTCATTCACCCTGATGGGCTCAATGCCTTTGAGGAGACAGCCCACACTGTGCCCTTTCTCTTCTAGCCCTCTCACAAAGCCAGGGCTCTCCTTCTGTGCCAAAACTCCCAACTCAAGCATCAATTTATGCATATTTCATGCATAACTGAGGTATCCTCTGCACAGCTGTACAAAGCTGCACACAGTTGTACCTCTGAACAGAAGGCAGATTTCCCCAAGTATAGCTCATACTGTGACAGAGAAGTGCAGTGGTGGGGCTTAGGACAGGGCAAACATCAGTGTTCTATGGGTGTAGCAGTTGTGTGTTGTCTTTTGGTTAGAAATGACTGGTGTCCTTCACAAGCTCCTTGGGGCCTCTCGGGGTTCAGGTGTGCTCCTCTGTGCCAGAGTTTTCCTGTTCAATGAAAGACATTTCTTCCTTTCCTGAGCCCTGTTCTGACAATTTTCATGCCATGTTGTGCATGTACTCTGTTAGCACATTTGGTGGTGTTTGAATGTGTTAGGGAGCTGGAGACTTCCTGTGATGTTTCAGGACTCCACTTTTAATATCCAGGGCTTAATCTCCCAGTTTGCTTCTCTTTCCCTTAGGTGAATCTCGAATCACCCTCTGTTAAAACAAGGTGGAGTTTCCTTGCCATAGGGGTTTACCTAGAGGTGAGGAAGGCACAAAATAAATGCAATGTCACTGGAGGCAAACTGCTCCAGATCTGCCTTCAGAGTCTTTTCCTCACTGCTGGCAGGGATGGGCTGCATGAGACCACAGAATACTTTGGGGCCAGAGAAGAATGGACTCATCTTACCTGCTCCTTGCTTTCCCTAGAGGTTTGTTGAATAATATTTCTTTTTTGGTGATTTAACTATCAGTCTGAACATTAGAGTACTTATTTCTCTAATTCCATTCTGGCCATACTCTCGTAAAACCTTGTGGATCACATTGCAAAATATTAAACACACAGACTTCTGTGACATTTACTATTTGGAAGTACAATGAAGAGATCATTGTATCCCAGATGGTTCAATGAGAAATGTGGTTCCTAATTTGGGTAACACCTCTCAGCCCCTGTAGAGGTTTCCCTTCCAGGTGTGTGCCCTGGGAAGCACACGGCAGCAGCAGCCCTGGCAGCAAGTGTGGGAGAACAGATGCAGCCCAGGCTGCACTTGCAGCTCATCGCTGGGGCTCTGTTACTTTCAGCAGAGGTGACAGAGCAACCGAGGTTCCCTTCCTCCCCAGCCTGGAGGGAAGTGTCTGTGTCTGAAGCCAGCAAAGGGGCAGACTAATCACTCCTGTCCTGCTGATTACTCAAAAGCAGAGGCTGACTCTCTAAGCTTGCGATTTTGCATGTCCCTGTGCAGACAGAGCGTCTGACAGCACGGCAGAGTTTGATGTGTTTATCCACAGCTCCCTGGGACACGGAGGAGAGTGTTCCTCTCTTCTCCTTCTGTTTTATGGATGAGGAGTGGAGAAGAGATGCTAAAGCTCAGCCTGACTGTCTTGACAGCAGCCATCAAAGAAATCCACAGTGGAGAAAGGAGCCTGTCACCGAGTATTTCTCCTCCACGCAGAGAAGCCCTGCAGCACTGGCCGCAGGGCCACTGGAAGCACCAGGAAAGGCTCCATCTGGTTCTGGGGAAGCATCTCCCTGCTCGGAGGTCACCTGCCTGGAGTTCATGTCCCAGGTGCTCCCATCCTGGTCACTCTACGAGGGATAGAAAATGACCTCGTTACCTCCTTTGTACCATCTTTAGCACACTCTGCAGGGGAAAATGATGCCACTGCTCTGTGCACGATGCAGCCAAATCCAGCGGTTGTGAACGGTTAACGAGGCTTAACTGGGTGGTCACATGTTGGGTTTGAACTGCTAAAGCCTGCATTTGCAGCTGAAAACTCAAATAGTGTAAAAATTGTAAAGTGACTCATAGAATGACTAACATGACATCTGTATAGACTTCAGGAGACATTTTCTACCCTTTTCAAATCAATCACAGATTAATTCATCAGTTTGATAAAATAAAAAGTAATTAATATATTTCTGTCATATATCTCCTTGCAGTCAGAACGATAAAATATTCACAAGAGAGGTGGCTTGGAAACACGAATTTGATGAAGATGATTTAAAAAGAAAGAAACTTTAATTAAAGTCTAGAAAGGTCATTGAGTCCTACCATCAGATAATGGTGAAATTATAAAACAGATGGCAAATGTCCCCAAGAAGAAGAGAAGCAGTGATCTGGAAAAAAAGAAAGGGCTACGGCTAACAACGTAAAACTCAACTCAGCACAGGCATTGCTTTAACACCTTGGAGAACGGGAAGAGGTGGCTGGACAATTTGGACTTGAACTAGACTCTTTGACTGCTACTAAAAATATTTAACTTACGGAGAAGGACACTGGATTTAGGTTTGTCTCAGTCATTTTACTGATTTCTTTTTTTCAGATGCAGTGTGGCAGAGGAAGATCATCTAGTCTCTCCAGAGAGAGCAAACCTGAGTTGATTTGAAACCTTATTCCAGAGGAAAGCTGAAGGTGAGAACCAACAGATCCAGATAATCTTAGATAACTGTTCAGAGCTGAAGCTTGGAGTCAAAAGGTCCTGTTAGCAACAGATATCTCTGTGTCCTAATCCCACTGCTGGATGAGCTGTGTGTGCTTGGGAAGGGCTGTGGACTGGACCATGGCATGGTCATCCCAGGGGGCAAAAAGACCAGGGCATGACACCTCAAACTAACCTTCACCTGTAACCAGAAACTTTTATTTCTTTTGAAGACTTCAGGCTGAGACAAGAATAGGAAAGTCAAGCAGATGAGAAAGACCTAAGACCACAGTGAATGCACAATTTTTGGCTGAAAAAGCAGAAGTATCCAGCTTGCCCCATGGCTTAGATGTTATCTTGCATGTTTAAGGACTATATGACATGGTGTAATGCAGTATTTGTGGGGAGGAATTGTGTAATATCTGTGGCAGCATGGTTCTGTGAAGGTCTTATATCCTTGCTGTCTTTGAGGGAAATAAGGAGGTTTCAAAAAACCAGAAAACTGGAGTATTTTTATTTGCCCTGTGATTACTCTCCTATTAAGTGTGGGCTGCTGCTTCCCCAGAAATCCCACTGTTGCTCCCAGAGCCTTGTTCAGGTTTAGGGAAGGCCAGGATCAGGGCTGCTCATGCAACCCTAATTCACGATGATATCATCTTCACTTACACTGTCACAAGCTATTTGTTCCACTAAAGCCTGTCTCAGCTGAGGCAGAGGAGGGATGGTGCTCACTTACTGAGCAGCTCTTGCAGACATTTTGCTCCTTATTGCTCCACACACAGCCCCAGGCACGAGCTCCTGTGTTGGATTTAAGCTCTCTGGGGCTTTTCTTGTGCCCATTGCTGTCAGGTGAGTAATGGGGGGATGGAGAGGTTTGCAAGGAGGCTGAATACCTGCCTGCAGTGCACCTGAATTGTCAGAGTTCTTCACCTCTCACAGCTCCCACTGCCCTGTGGTACCCAGGAGGGTTCAGCCCTCATCCCCAGCAGATCCCTGAGCTTGGGGGACTGAGATCCCTTGAGGGGACTGAGCTGTGCTGAGCACTTCACCAGTGATGGGAGAGCGAAGCGGGGGATTACACCATGATCCCAGCTAAAACAAATGGATTTCTCTTCTCCTCCCAGCTTTGTAACCTTGCAGGCAGAGGAGGCAGTAAATGCTCTCCTTGGCTGCCTGGCATTGACTCGCACCTCGAACACGTTTGTTACGGTAAGCAATGCCGTTGTGGAGGAAATGTCAAGTGGCTACGTAATGAAAGATGCCAACAAAATATATATACACCAAACAGTATTCCCAGGGTCTCATGCTTCACAAGCAGAACAGTAGGGCACTTTGCAAAGGCATCTCATTGATTTCAGCAGAGGACAGGTTTCTCTCATCATCTGAGTCAGCCTTGATGTTGCCGACTATCAAACAGCATCCTTGGCACCTGTCTCAGGCTCTCAGCAGGGGTACGTGCAATTTGAAGTGATGGTCTCAGACATTTAAATCACACATCCTTCTCCCACATTGCAGATAAAAGCAGGTGAAGACAGGCAAAACTAAGCTGTGACACATGCTACCTGCCAGGGTGGGCTGAGGGAGGCAAACCAGGAACTGCCCATGGTTATCCACACAGCTCCTCTGCCTACTGTGACCCGTTCTGAAGCAGAGCTAGCTGAGCAGGTTGTTAGTCCCTAAGCAACCATATTTCTCAGGGATTTCTTCAATACTTAGAACATTAACAAAAGGAAACAACAATTTTCAAGGATATAATGGGCTGTATCCTGGCAGACAGATACCTACATCCCATACAGGAGTCCTGCTAATTGTGGCTGGGTGGGCAGCACTGCCGTAAAATTGGTCTGTGATCTTCAGCTGGAGCCTAGTTCATAAAATGGTCTTCAAACAGCCCCAGACGAGCTCTGCAACCTTTGACCCAGCACCCTCTCTCCTTTCAGCCATCTCTGTGCTTCAGCACTGCCTCTCTATCACAGTAAACTGAAAGACCAAACCAGTTTTACTGTGCAGTGTTTTATTTGTATAACTCGCATGTGAAAGATCAAAGGTGGGCTAATAGGGCTGCTCTTTTCCCTGACATCCTCAGCATCCCTTTGGCTAGTCAAGATATTAAAGACGGATGACAGCACAGACCAAACTCTCTTGGTTATCTTTTGGGCACACATCGGATGAACTGAGGCAGACAGAAACCAGATCTACATGCCTCTTTCTTTTCTCTTTTTGAAGGAAAATCGTGCTCCCAGGGAACAGGGATCTAACACAACAGAGTTTGAACGCACTTTTTTTTTGTTTTCTATAGCAATTAGCTGAGTTTCTTTTGGTTTGTCTTTTATCTGTTATCTCATGTCTACTACATTTTCCAGAAAGTTTCTTTGATTTACAGTGCATTACGGATTCTAAAGGAAATAACTTCCCTTTCTGTTGCCTATTTAAATTGGTTAATGTGTTTAAACATTTTCTCCCCCTGCCAAAGGCAGTATAAAAGAAGGGCTTTTGCAGAGGCGTCCTTGGGGCAACTCACTGCTTTCATGTACATACCCAAGTGTGCACAGTTTTCCTTCATCACTTATAACATTCCATCATCAGAAATGGGTCGTTTAGTTATACTTATTCACAAAAAGAAAAAAAAAATTGAAAGCTGTTGCTTAAGGGATCTTTTTGTCATTTTAACCCCTGGCTAATACTCTTAAAACAAAACAAAACTTACTGTTATTGAATTCTAAAACACAGCTCTAATTTCAGAATTGTAGCTAAGGAGAATGTGCCAGAAGGTTTGAGATTTTGAGGAAGGAAAGTTGAAAATGAGCACACTTTTTGCAAATTCCTCTTCATCCCCATTGCAGATCCCCTTCATTTGACGGGAGGAATAAAAACATGATTTGCAGGAAATTTCAAGTGGACTTCACCTTTAATAAAAACATAAAATAGTTTTTTCACTGTAAATGAATGACAAATGCTGTTTGAGATAGACTTCAAAAGAAAATACAGGCGGGCACCTTTCCGCAGGTGTTTCCCAGCTCCAGTGCTTCATCTCCAAAAGAGCAGGAGAATTTGTCCCAGATAAGAATGGGGCGATCAACCCCCTCCCAAGGCTATTTGCATCCCAAAGTGGCAGATTTCGGTTGAATCCGGCTCGGTCAGAAGCATTTGTGAGCATTACCATATGTGCATGCCCGGGGTCAGAGCTGAGCCGGGGGCTCGGTGCTCCCGGGCCAAAGCATGCAGGAAGGGGTGCACAGCACCTGCCCAGGTGCGACCGAGCAGCTTCTCCTCCGGGACTCGAATCCCTTGCTAATGGCTTTCAAGCACAGGAGATGGGCGCACCTGGCCACCCAACTGCGTATTTGCATTTCCAAAGAGAAGGGACCTCTCCCCAGCCCCGCGGGAAAATCGGCGAAATTGCCTCCTGTTGGAGGGTCATCAGTGGTGCTGGGATTAAAGGGAACTTGATTTTAAGGAGGGGGAGCAACAGGCTGCACCAGCTCTTGGTTATTCCCCCTACCCCCACCATCATCGTGTGAATGGATTTCTGCATTCTCAGTTTGCATCCTGTGAACGAGCTCCTGGTGAGGTAAACATCTCCACGCTGTTGGCTTTTCCTGTTGGTTTTATCTTGCAACAATCCTAAGAAATTACTTTTTCATTCCCTTTTTTGGGGGTGGTGGTGGATGATTTTATGGACTTCCAAAATGTTATGGTCTGCTTTGGAACACTGTTTTTGTTTGTTTGTTTGTTTGTTTGATTTTACCTGGCTTGTGTTAAGTGTGATTTCAAAGTGATGACGTAAAATCAGGGTATTCATTTCTCTGGTGCAGTGAACCCAGTCTGGCAGTGCTCTGACCCTAGCGTTTTTGTTGAGGTGTGCAGGTGAAACTTCAGGCAGCAGGTGCAGGGGGTGTTTGAATTCTAAAGGGTTTGAATAAGTCTGCAACAGGGGTACAAATACATGCATGCAAACAGAGAAAGGTGGATGAAATATAATCGTTGTCACACACCCATGGTGAATGCCAAATAAATCCCAAGTAAATGCATTTACGTCCAGAAAGAGTACAGTGTGTTGGAAAAAAGAAGCAGTGCCTTTTAATCTGGTTATATGGGATGTATAGTTATGTCATTACAACGCACTTATCACCAGCCGGATGCGAGAGATAACCATATGAGTACACCTTGTTTATTAACTCATCCTTATGGTATAAGGCCTTATAAACACAACGTATTCATAGCCAGGTAAAATCTCTCCTGCTTATCAGCTCATCATCTCGCTTCCTATCTCAGCAGAAAATGTCGTCTCTCTTTTTCTGAAGCTTCTTGGCTCACACTTCTTATTTAGGTGAATGATTCGGCCCTTTAGCTTATCAGATGTGATGTGGGGATGGAGCCTGTGTGAAAATGCCTGGCATAAAACAGACCAGAGAAAACGAGTCTGGGAGGGTCTTTATGAAGTTATGGTGTTGATTCCCTGGCTGTGAGCAAAGACTGCAATGCCTCTGCCGTGCTTGTGGAAAGTTCATGACGACCCTGACAACTCCTTGGTAAGAGAAGAGGGGCAGAGCAAAGCCAAACTGGATCCATCCCAAGACCCCCAGTGAGGGATTAGGGCAGGCTGGCGGTAAGGGAGGCAAACCCAGGGTATCAGGCACCCCCATGGCTGCAACTGCAAGACAGCAGTGTTAAAGGAGGGGTAGCAGCCCATTTTTGCTCTTTATTTTGATCTCTCCTTGCTTCTGATAGTGCCCAAGGTGCCCAAAGGACAGCTTGTCTACACCTGTACCTGGAGATATACTGAATTGTTATTTTGTTTCATTGCAGTAGCAAATTGTGGAACACTGGAGGCTATGTGACAGCAAGAGATTTATCACAGTCACCTTTTAACGTCAATGTCACCTTTTAATATCAGAGTCTGTTTTCAAGCCTTTTCTGAAGTTGTCTTCATGCCAATATCCCCATTTTATAGTGGGGAAACTGAGGCACAGGAGTTTGCTGAGGTCTTGGAGCAGGTCCAGTAACAGAATGGGAATTAAGGTTCCTGAGTCACTGTGGTACCAGATAAACAGCACACAGAGTAGCTGATTCAGATGAAAGATGCTTGTCTACTTTATTGATTTACACAATCATCTGTGACCCTGATGCTGCAGGACAGATGATGCTATTACTACCTCAGAGTAAGGAGATATTACAAAGGCTTTGTCAGGCTCATTTTCATCTGATCCCTTACTCAGGAGCATCTGAGCCAGAAGTAATTAATAATTTGTTCCTCCTAGGCAAATTACCATTAAAATCTTTTCATCTTGCACTTTCCTGCGAGGAGTTGTGGACATGCAGTATATTTCTTAGAAAAGTGTGTTCTGAAGCATTTTCAGAGCATTTAATCCCTTCCACTCCATCTTTAACCTGCTTTCCTAAGGAAACAAGGCACACACAATTGCAGGAGTTATCCACCTACAGTCTCTTTATCTTCCTCTTGACCTTTAATAAGGGTGAGCCTCTCAGTTGATTCCAAGTGCAGCTGACAGGGATAGAGGTCTCAAAGAGACTCAGATCTTGGGAGTTTTGTGGAACTGGCAGCAAGAGGAAGCCCTTGGGGGATCACCACCAGAGACTTCAGCACGACCTTCCCAGGTGTGGGCAGAGGTGGGTGCTAGAGAGAGGAGCACCTGAAGTACCATGGGTGTGTTGCAAAGGAATGTATCAGAATTGAAGGCACACAAGAAAAATAACCAGCCGTGGTTCTGCTCTCCTGGCCTGTTTTGTTTCCTCTCTAAACTCCTTTTTAGAGGGATCTCTCTGGGAATTGTGGACTCCAGGTGCCTGAGGAAGGGTTTAGGGAGTTCCAAGCCAACCAAAAACGTGCTCTAAGTTTCCAGCCATCCTACTGAGACTTTGCTGTGCCACACTGGAGGGGTGTGAATAAGGACCAAATGCTCTGGGCACTTGGGAATTCCCTTTCCCATGAGGTCATGTCCTTTCCATGCTGCAAACCACTGGCACTCAGCTGGCTTCAACAGAGCCACGGCAGCTTCCTCTGGGTGAGGAAACCTTAAATCTGCAGCCCAGAGGGCTCGTGTGATACTGGCTGTCAATTCTTTGGCTGGTCCAGGACTGATGGCAGCTCCTGGGAAGGGGCCAGCTGGGGAAGTAAGATAGTGACACACCTACATGGTCCCAAATAAAATGCTCTGGTATGCAGAAATCTATCTATCTCTCCTTATGTTCAGCACCATGCTCTCCTGGGAGGCACTGAGGTGTAAATAACATGTGGCACACACAAGTGATTCACTCCTGGATGAGGGTGGACACTTTCTGTGGGCCACACACTGGCTTGGTTTTATTTAAAAAGTAAGAAGGGCAACAGGAAAAGACCTCAGTTCTGGGCTGCTCCTTGAGAGGCATAAAAAGGCAGCTGCCTTTCACTAAGGAAAGTTGCAGTGATGTCTGGAAGAGCAGGGTGCAGCTGAGATGATCTTCAGCTCGTCCTGTGGTTGCTCCAGCAGGTGCATGGTACATTACTGGGTGTTGAGAAGTTAATGGCCCCAGAGAGAAGCTGATATGCCTGCTGAGCAAAGATGCAGTGCTCTTAAATGACTGGCAAGGCAGTGAGATGATGCTTGAATTACACCTACTCGGCCTCCCCTTTTTTAATATATTTTTTTTTACCCAGCTCACTTCCATGACATGAAAGCCCAAAAAGTGACACTCAGCAGCTATCAACAATTTTAATATGGACTTTTCTGAGGGAGCCAGAAAAATAAAAGCTTTTTCCAAGGTCATTAGCTGACAATTGCAGCCTGTTTGAAAATTGCTTGCACTCTCTGCTAATTGGTCTACCAGACCTGTTCATTTGTTAATTTGATGCCATTAGGTAACTGGCACATCTCTGCTGCAGACAGAATCAGACAACGACTGAGGGTGCTATTTTGGTCTTTTCCTTTGGATGTTTTGACAGGACCTGATGCAGAGCAAAGGTGCTCCGTGCCTGCTCTGGGGACTATCCTCAGCGGTGGTAGGACTCTGCAGACACCCTGGGCTGGGTGTCACCCCTGCTGGGTGGTATAAAATCTGGAGTCTAGCTGAAGGGGAATAGGCTGCGTGAATAAATTGGTTTAGGTTGAGTGAATAGCTCAACATTAAAGCAATTATTGTAATTGCTTAGATTGGCCCCAAAATGGACCAGTTTGGGATTTGCAAAGTGAAAGAAAATAAAGGTGCTTTGGGGTTAAATGGATGCTTTATTTGACCAAAAATGAGTCCTATAAATAAGAGTGAAAGGTTAGACATGCAGAACAGATACTTATACCTGTCGTGACCCTCTCCTTTCCAACCATACCCTAGAATGAGGACTCCGGGTCTCAGTCATCAGCCCTCCACGAGGGTGCCTTGGAATTGGGCTGATTTCCATCTCTCCTACTGTTTGTGTGAAACATGAATGTGCAGAAGGGTGAAGAGGCAGATCATCTCTCTGTCTGGCGAGTCAAGCTCAGGAAAGAAACTCTGAGCACTGTGTGTGGGGGTACCCCACTGTGCCCACCCCTGGACATGTCCTGTAGCTGCATGATTGGGCTATTTGTGGAGGAGAAAGACTGAATTCAACAGGGATGCGATTTGAACTGAGATTAATGCCTGAGATGCTGCAGCAGAAGAGACATCAGCTGTGTCTCCCAATCTGTGAAAGGTGCCAAATGCCCTGAAACTATTTATACATTTAAGAGCACTCAGCAAGTGCAACCCAAACTGTTTCAGGTTGGCTGAAGCAGGATCTTTTAGCACCTTCCATGTATACTTGAAAGAAAATTGCTTTTTCCCGTATCAGGTCTACTTCCTCCAGCCTGTTGCACTGATGTGCCAAGCAGAAAGCTTCAAATATTTTACTGGTTGGTGGTATCTCAGTGTTAAGGACCTGCTCTTTTTGGAAAATGGCAGCCAAAATTTCTCTGGTGTAGAGAAGGAACACTAATTAGCGCAGACAGTGCACAGAGTTGCTGGGTTCTGCCAGGAAATGGCTCGGCTAAGCTCCGTGAGCTGACCCCAGGGCTTGGGGAACTTGTGTCATGGTCAGCCTGGACTTTGTCCCCCACTGTCCAGCAGCTCTGCCTTGCTCTGGTACCAGTCTCTTACTTTGGTGCTCTATGAACAGCCCTAGGACCACGCATGGTGTTGATCATCCCATGGACTACTTACAACCCCCCTTGTATCCTTCAACTTTATTCTTCATCTTTAGCCTTCCCTTGTATCCTTCATCCTGAAGAGACCAGGAACACTTGTCTCAGCAAGACAAAAAAGAACAACTTACAAATCCAAATTTAGAACAGGGGTTTTTTTTCTTTTGAATTAGGCAGGAAAATTACTGCTCTTGTTACGAGGTCACTCTCAGGTGCTGCCTCTCCCTGCCTGGACTTTGCAACTGGACACTGGTGCTTCTTTTACCCCACAGACCAAAGAACACACTGGTTTTGTGTGTGATCTAGGTGTTGGGCACACCTATTGGAGCAGACCCCAGGGGCACCATGCCAGGGTGCAAAGTGAAGAGAACACTCAGTCCTACCTTGGATCTGCACTTGTTTGGGAAGCTGGGAGTGGGGAACTGGTCAAGCACCCCTGGAGGGGGACCTGGCTTTGAGCGGGTAACCTGTGTTTTGGTGAGGCTGGATGAAGGAAAACAAGCAAAAGCCTGTGTAATTCCCCCCGGACCGGGGCTTTCACCAGCCCAGCTACACTGGTCACAAATCACACCTCATTGCGCCTGACAGTCACAGCGAGGCTGGAAAAACCTTGTCATCCTGCCCCGGCCTCAGGAGCTGGAGGATTTAGTGAGCTCTTCTTTGCCATGTTTTGAGAATTTCTTAAGAAAACACTTTCATTCTGTGGGTGATTTCACAAGTTGGGAGAAAAGCAGCTGTTGGTGGTTCACAGCTCAGATTTCCCTGAGAAGTGTAAAGTCTCAGCTGGACATCACGATGATAGATTTTATAGATTTCCCCCCTTCCTCCACATCCAGCAGGCAGCTAAACCCAACAGTGAGCTACAGTGCATTTCTCTGTGTTTAACTTCTCCTTGAGATAATCCATTTGCCTCTGTTCTTTGAAAACTTACTGAATAAGCCACTTGTTTCACACTGGTGGGGAAATAACACTTTGGGGGCCCCTTTTGTGCCTGTCTTATGTACAATAGAAGCGTGGAGTTTTATAAAGTCTAATAAATACCCAGCTCTGCCAGATGTTAGCTTTCCCTTTTATTTTTTATTCCTTTTTTCCCTCTCCCTCCTTTTTTTTCCTACTAAAAAGAAGGTCGGAATTTGAGTTCCAGACTTTGGCTGACTGCAAATAAAATGGGACTGTTTCTAAGAGACATGTTGTGACAGTGTAAATTATCACATTTTAGATGGTGTTAAATATAGAAATGCCACTTAAGAGGGGATGCATTTGGTTCAGCGTCTGATATTTGTCTCGTCAAGACATCCTTGTGAGATGGTGTCTGTTTATTATCTTCCCACCTTTTTACCCCATTATTCTGCTCCCCGCACTGACAATGGTTAATGAAGAAGTTACAGCCTTTTTGTGTGTTCCATGGTGCCTGAGAGGTGGGGGCAGGTCACTGCCGGGCTCGAGGGGGCTGACTCCAAATGAGCCTGCGGTGGAGAAATTCCCACTTGCACTTATCCTCTCCGGGATAAACCTCTGGATTAAATGCAGGGAGCAGAGGGGGGTGAAAAGGCCATGCTAATACACAGCCCTGTGTCTCCATCCAGGGCTGAGGGGCTGGAGGGTCGGCAGGAGGCAGGAGGAGACACAGCCCAAGTCAGGAAAACCAGGGTGAGGAAGAAAAACATTTCCCTTAGACCGGAGCAGGCAGAATTCACTGGAGTGAATGGTTTTGAAATTTGTTCAGTTATTTTGGCTAAACCTAGCTCATTGATGGCTCTACTTCCTTTTCCCAGTGGAAAAACATGTGTTTGGTCTCATTTATTAAATCAAAAAGTGGCATTTTCGTTATGGTGTGTGCTCTCTGCTGCTCCTCGAGTGGTAATTGTGTGGAAACTTTCATAGTTTATACCTAAAGGAATCTTAATTTTAATACACACAAAATTACACCTATTTAAGCCTCATTTAGTTAGAAGCAGTGCAGTTTTCCATCAAACACCTTTCCAAACAGAAGCTCGCTTTGCACTTAAAGTGGATTCTCAGTTGTAACTTTATCTTCCCCACCTTGGTCTCAGCTCCATTAAACTTAATCACTATCATATACTACTACCTGTTCAGTTAATGAAAAATAGTTTTCTCCAAAGGTAAAGTATTATAATTAAAGACTCTGTACACCAACAATAGCTTTTCTGCCTTCCACCTTTTTCCATTTTTAAAATTGGTTCATTCTGTGCAGAGTGAAATGCCAGAAATGCTTATGAGACAAAATAATTCTGTTCAGACAATGAGAAAAATAATCACACAGGATTACACGGCCACAGATAAAATTTTGCAAGAGGTTCTTGTCCCTGCCATGGATCATCAGACAGATCTGATAAAACTCCTAAGTAGGCCACTGTTGCCCAATAAGTTAATAGCAGTGTTGCCTTTATTCAGAAATGATACCAAGCTGCTTTTAAAGTAGTAATGAGACTTGTGCATGACTGGGCATGTGGTCTGGCCAGAAATCCCAGCCCGTGGCAGAGAATAGGTCCATCCCTCCATCCACAGCACCCGAGGGCATGCCAGCAGTTCCGAGAGGTGATGGTTCAGGCCCAACTGAGATAAAGTGAAATCATTTCTCTGGTTATTCACAATATCAATTTGCTTTGTCAAAATTGCTATTTTTTCCCCCTATGCACTGAATTAATTTTGTCCTCTCTTCCTTACCCGCTAAATTAAAAAAGTTCTGCATGGAAAATTCCTGTTTTGTGCTAATAAAAATACATTCTTGTGTGTGCTCTTATGATGCACATCCAGCTATATAAATATAGATGATTTGCAGCTATTCAAAAATAAAGCGGGATTTTCAAAAGCAGTCTAACTACTCCCAGCCTAAACTAGTTGGGGCAAAAGCAGGGCGAGTTTATAATTAAATTCACTGGGAGCTGTGCTAGTCCCCTGCTGAGTGCTTTTAAACATTCCTCTCCTTAGAATCTACTGGGAGAGAAATATACTGTATTTATAGCCATCTTGTTTCAATATAAACATGTCAAACTGTAAATCTCAGACACAGAGATGGGCTCAAGCTTGAAAACCTCAAATCCAGATTTCCGACATTCTCTGTTTCAGATCAGCTCCACTGTGGGCTTTGGGTTTGAGGACTTGGGACTGTTTTTTCATTCAGGTCCCGCTTCCCTCCTCGCAGTCGGAGAGGCTTGGCTCTCACACCCCATGTCCCACTGCACTCCAGTTAAACTTCATGAACTGGGTTAGCTCCTGATTTCTCTCAACTCCAAGGTGCTTTCTTTGAGTGAAACACCCTTTGTGTTTCAGCAGCTCTGTCCCTGATAACCTTGCTCCCCTTCAGAAGATGATTATGCATTTTCTCTACCGTGGCAGCAATGTGTACCTGTCTTTGGTTTCACATTTTTGTTCTGTGCGTCCCTGTGTTTTTCTTTCCATGCCCTGTGCTGAAGAGAGCCTAATAATACAACAGCAACAACAAAAATAGCACTGTGGCTATTATTATCCTTGCCAGGTTTCTCGCTGGGAACAGATCCATCTGTGAAATGTCCGTGTGCTGCAGGACAGGCGCCGTTCCTGCCTCCTTGGGCTCCTCCGGTGGGAGGTTGGAGAAACATGATGACTTTGGCTAATTTGGGATAAGACAGCAGCTATTGCTGTGTTGACAATCCCAAGCTTGTTTAAGCAGTAGATCCGAGGGAGAAAGGGGGGGAAAGGAAAATGTTTCCATAACGACTGGCACGTGAGTGCTGTTATGTTCCCGTGAGGTGCCAGTGTGTGTTCGCGTCTCCGAAAAAGGTGTGCGCGCTCTGCAGATGTTTTCTCAGAGCGGGAGATGTCCTAATAAGCAGGTACATTGTTCCACATGTTTAATCATGAACAGCAGTGAATGGCTGCTTCAATTCTCCTGACCCTTTTTTTCTTCCCTCTTGACCTTTTCCTTTCCTAGCCTGTCACAAATGAGGAATGATTATTAACCTAAATAAAAATTTAAAAAAGAAAGAAAGAAAGATAAAGAAAGTAAGGGGATTAGGCTTGGGGGAGAAGGGGGAACTTGGGAACATAAAGGAGAGTGGAAGTGTGTTATGTAGTATTTGTTTTCTCTGCTGCCATTTTATTGCTTTTCTGGGATCGCTGCCAGAAAAATGGCGAGTAGCACTTTAATTAAAGAAGGCTCTGTGTGCACTCCAGCTGTTCCTCATGTGACCGGCCTGTCTATGGGTAAAGCAAAGGATGCTCCCGCCAGCCTGCCCCAATCAATGCTAACCCAATTCCTGGCCACACGCTGCCGAGCGTTGGTCCAAACCTGCGGCGTTCGCGGCTCTGTCTGCGCGCCAGACGCTCCGTCCTGCTCCTGGTGTCCTCACGCATCCCAAGGCAGCGCCTGGCAGCGGCATTGCTGGGGGTGCAGGAGTGCGTGGAGGGAGGTGGAGCTACACTAAAACCATTGTCTCTGCCTGCAGCAATACGTCTTACCCGTGCACAGGCTGTGCTGCCTGGAAGGAAGGGCAGTTTGGAGCTGGTGGTGGAAGACGGGGCTCCTGCTGAAGTTTCTGGGAAAGCAGAAATTGGCTGTGAATGAATATGACTAATTTTTCAGCAGTAGCCTAGATCTGAGATGCCCTAAGCTCAGGGAAGATCACTGCATTTATTTATATATGGATTTCACCCCCCCCCCCCCCCCCCCCCCCGCCGAATTTGGAGAAAAACAAGTTCAGCTGGAAAAGAAGAGTCCACCTGTGCCAATGCCACTAAACTGAAAAAACCAGCTACACATCTGGAAGGTGCTCTATGGATTCATCAGCAACGTTAAAAAATGCTAGCAAAGCAAGGCTTTGTAATGGGTTGGAAATTTTTGTGATGACCCAATGAGAAAACTGGCATAGCATTTTACAGCATACACATACTGAAGTTGTGTTTCTTGTGAAACCATCCTCTGATCCTAGTTTTTTATGGAAGAAAATATGTACTGTGGAGATTTAGGCTATATAATTCCTTAAGATAATAGGTTGGACTGAGGTCTTGTTTTTGCTACAGGGCCCCTTTGCAGCACCCTGCCAGTGCGGAGGGCACGAAGATGAATGTGATGTTGTTTGTGCCCACTGTAAGGCCATTCTCCAGTGCCAGACAGGCGTAAAGGGGCCTCTCTGTAAGCAAGAGCTTCATAAAACCCTGTGTAATAAAACCCTGTGCTTTTGTTACAGCAGCTCAGTGGCATTACTGCCATTGCAAATGTCACTTCGGACGAGTGCTAATTTAGGTGCGTCATGAAATGTCCAAGTGTAACCTGAAGTGTCCCACAACTGAAGCATTTTATTGTTCCTTCACACCCCTCACCTACCAGTAACATGAAGCTGCTTCCTCCCACAATGGTGCAGAACTGAGCCTCCTGTACTGACCTGCACGAGACCTTTTTTTGGGAGCTTTCCAACCCTTTTCCTTTCATAGCCTGAGAATTGCTCCTTCTGTATTCATCTGTCTCCCACACACCGGGGTCTATTCACACGGTTTGTGGCGGTGAAGGTGAATTGATATAATACATTGAGGAGATTCAAGACAAAACTATTGTATTTCTGAAAGTCAACTTCAGAGTAGAGGGGACAGGCTGGACTTCCTCCCCTTTCCAGCAAAAAGGGGGAAACAGGCAAAACCTGATAAAGGAGTGATGTTATCTGGATGTGGCAGAAAGCATTAGATGGAGTACTGATGTGCAGGTGGGAGATTGGAGATCTACCTTGCATACTTTGTCCAGCCTTAATGTGTTTGCAGAAGGCCTCGGGGGATCTGAACAACTGTAGATGCATGTTGAAAATATTTTAGGAAAGGGTCATCTCAGTCTGTCCTGGTGGAGAAGCCGTGTTGGCAGCTGTGGGTAGTTTCCGAGCAATAGCTGGATGGAGGCTCTTGTGCAATGTTTCCTTTGTGTGTTTTCTGTGAAACCCAAAGGATGCTCTGGGCCCTCTTTTTGCACACCAGATTGTCAGATTTTGGGTCCCATCAATTACAGCAGCGAGTTTTCCTCAGATATGGAAATACATGTGGGCCCTGCTCTTAGTGTCCCCGAGTCTGGCCATGATCATCTCCTCTGCTTGTGAGCTGGCTGCACACCCTGCTCTTGTCTGGAAGTCTGAAGAGTGCAGGGCCTTTTTCTTTCATGTTCAAATGTTGATCTCCTTTCAGTGACCCTGCCTGTTTGTTTGCACCCCAGCTCATTTCTCTGAGGTGATTTATCTGTCTTCTGCAGTCCAGTTCCTCTTTGGGTGACGCCTTTATGGGACTCTTTCATGTATCTGGTGCTGCCTTCCAGCTAAATACCAGATTGTTTTCTCCACCTATGCAAGTTTCTTTCTACAAGGAAACTCATAAAATATTTTCCTTTCCCTGGACTTTATTTTTTGGCTTCCTAGGCAGTTTACCTTCTCTTCACGTACGTTTGAGTGAACCTTGTTTGTCCTGGCTGCTTTGAAGTACAGGCTCAGAAGCAGCAACAACTTCATGATCTAAAAATGGTCTGGGCAGAGTTGTTGCTTATACCGGAGGCCCTTTGCTGTTCTGTGCATCAGCTGCTGGGGAATAATATGACAGAGACTCTCTTCGTGTACAATGACATGGGTTCCTTATTAGCAAAATTATTTCCAAAATATGTCTGGAGAAGGCGTTTGTTCTGCCCTGCTTTACTTCTAATGCTTCTCACAAACTTTTTCCATTCTGCAACTCTCCCAATTAGAAGCAGGTTAATGTGTCTTTTGGCAGTATTTATTTATTTATTTCTGGCACAAGTCTGTGTTGATTTGCTGGAGGCAGTGGTTGCTGGCCACTCTAAGGGCACAGCTTTTGCTGTCATTTTGTTGTGGTGTAGCAGGCGCCCCTGTTAGAGCTAGGCAAACTACCCTGCACAGGAAACAAACTTGGGTTTTGGACTTGTAAATCAATTTTCCATGTCTGGATGGCTTTTTCTGGTGGAAACATGGGTGTTGTAGGAAGTTGGATAAATACGTTTCATTCCAACACAAGGTCAGAATGCAGCCGAGGTACGTACCCAGCTTGGCAGCTCCAGCACTCCCTGTCCTGCTAAAATAACAAGGAGGGAGAGTCCTTGGGGCTGAGAGAGGGAGAGAAGAAGGGTATTTAGGATGGGTAAAAAAAGCTGTAGGCAGAGGTGACCCAATTCATATTTGCTTGTCTGACTGATGGCATTGAAAGCCCTTCCAGGCAGGATCATGGCTGTAGCTGGCTGAGAGCACGTCTGCATCAGACAAACAGAACCCGCCAGGTGCCTCTGAGCAGGATGACACAGCTGTCTGGCACAGGGCTGCACAGCAATATGGTCCTGGAAGGGGGATAGATGGGTAATGTTGGGGGCCAGGACCTGCTCAGTAGGAAAAATGCTGTGCCCGGTGCAGATCTGCACTGCAGTGCCTGCTGGTTTTTTCCCATGAGGAGCAGGGATCTCGGCACAGTGTAGCTCTTACAGCCACCCCCAATGATCCTCCAGACCATCTCCTGCCACTGTGGGTCCCACAGAAACCAAACTGGCAATGTCTGATGGCAAGTGGATGGAGCAGAAGCAGCTGGGCTGGCCATGTAAAACAGAATGAACAGCTACCTCTGGCCTTCCTGGGCCCAAAATGAGAGACAGCCACTGGCCAATCCTGAGCTTTGATAGCTCAGCAAGATCCAAATCGGATCTAGTGCCAGCTACGAACAAAATCAGTTTAGAGCTGGGTCTCTGCTCAATTCCATGTGCATTGAACAATGCCTGATGTTGTGGTACTAACACACTCTGCATCATAAATATGAGCAGCAGTGTTTTGGACACAGCCTAAAGGAGTGTCCAAATGATTTCCTGCCCAGGAATGACAATGCCGCAAGTGTGGTGACTCATGAAACTCCATGCCCAGCACACCATCAAAGCCCATAAAATGTTACTTTAGCTGTAGGACAATAACACCTTTCTCAAGAAGGACAAGACAGCTGCCTGGATTCCCATGTAGGAACTTTCTTGGGAACTGCTATTAGGATACAGGATCTTTGCCTCTCCATGCTTTGAGTGCAGTGCAGGTGGGTATGGCCACAGTTTCTGCTGTGATACCTCTGCTGATGGGCTCCAGGAAGCTGCACTGGGACCAGAGCACTGGGGAGCAGTGGTGTGTTCAGGCTAAAGTGCTTCAGGGAGTGAATGGAATTGATAAAATATAAGGTGCTGTAAAGCTTTTTCAAAAACTGAATTAAGTCCACGAGTCAGGATAGGTGTATGATGTTATTATCATCAGTTGTTTTTCCTAACTCAGTCAAGACTTGGTGCTGTCAGGTGCAGTTCAGAGTTTGCAGTCTAAAAACAGGATTAGCAACAGCAGGTAGGGACAGACAGATGAGGCAGCAGAAAGAATCAGTACCACAATAACAGCCAGCAGAGTAGGCTGTGGTGGCACCTTAGCAGAGAGTTTTGAAAGATCCGGATTCTTGGCGGTGTTGTAGCAAAGGGGAACTTGAAGGATCAGCTCAGATGTGTAAAGCATCAGGGTACCTGTGTGAAGGTGTGGCTGTGGAAAACTGTATCTCAGGCTGAGCTCTTAGGAGGTAGTCTCTTGGCCCAGGGATGGTAGTGGGGAGAGTGGGTGGAAAAGAAAAGAAAGTGGGCTGTGTTGGAGTTGAACGCTCTGGGGTGAGTTTTTGAGGGCACAGAGGTGCGATTGGTGGGTCTCTGCAGCAGCATTCAGAGTGGCTCTGAAGGGAAGAGGATTCCATTTGTGAGTGACAGAAGAGATGATGCTGCAGCACCTGAGAAGCTGAGAATTAGGGCAGCTTTTTGGCTGTTCAGAATGGTAGAAAAGGCCATGCCTGAGTAGCAGTATTAGGACTGAACCTGGAAAGTTCAGCTTGGCAGTGCTGATCCTGGGTAAAACTACAGTTGAAAATGCCCCTGGAAGGGTGACCTTGCTGGCTCTGATGTGGAAAGAAGAGGGAGGCTCGAGTCTGTCTCAGTGACGTGGTCTAAGCTCACAGCTGAAGGACAGTGAATGGCTTTGTTTGAGCAGTCTGGAGTCAGGGTTGAACCAGGAGCCACCTGCATGGATGGGATTGCTGA
The DNA here is from genome assembly GCA_013400735.1 of Pomatostomus ruficeps. Taxonomy (NCBI): domain Eukaryota; kingdom Metazoa; phylum Chordata; class Aves; order Passeriformes; family Timaliidae; genus Pomatostomus; species Pomatostomus ruficeps. The sequence goes on from VYZT01009752.1 coordinate 296,922, forward strand.
ACTTGTGTCTGGGATGGGAGAGGTCTTGGAAGTGATGGGAGGAGGCAGCGCTGGGAGCAGGGTCCTCTCATCAGGAGACAAGGGAGGTGAGGATGATCTTCAGAGAGATTGTGAGAGAGATATGAGCAGAAACAGGACAGAATAGTAGCATGGAAGCCAAAGGAAAATTAATCCTCAGGAAGGTGAGATGTCTGAGTGAGGATGTAGGGAATGCAAGCAGACTGGAGGCAGAGAGTTGGATCTGAGATCGTGAAGACAGTTGTCTGGAAACCAGGCCGTCTCTTTGGCCAGAAATGTTGGTTTCTGTATATCTGCTTTTGATCTCACTATGAACATTAGTAAAATATTTCCATTTTTCTGGAAAGGTGGATGTCCCTAGACCATGCAGCTGCTCAGTGAAAGCAGCTTGCTTATCAGGATGGTGGCCAACATTGCAATGACATTATACAGCTGCTTGGGGCCCTGCACTTTTGCTGCATTCATCACCTGCTTTTGAACTGGTCCCAGTTCTCATTGCTGACCTACTGGAAACCTCTGCCGTGCACCAAGCTAATGTTTATCAGACTGGAGAGGCTTTGAATAAAACAATTCCTGTTCCAAGGAACTCAAATGTTTTGACAAAACTTTAGTCTCATCCCAAAATCTCCAAGCAGCTCCAGCCATCGATGACTTTGACATCTGTGCTCTGAGCTGAGCACAAGGAGGAGACGCCGTATTTCTTTAGTTGGTGCCAGGCTATTGTGATGGCTGATGCAATGTTTTGGCAGCTAAGCTGTAGCAATGAAGGTTTGTGCTGTCTGTAGGACCCAGTTCTAGTAGGAGTTTTAATGCCTTAGTATTAAAAAAAAAAAAGCCTCACTGAATTGGCAAAGAGCCAAGCCATAGTACATAACCTCTGAGCACTCCAGGAGTATTTTCGCAGCAGCTGGATGAGGAATGAGTTGATAGAGACAGAGCAGGGGGAGTTCGAAGCGCAGCCCCTCAGATCATTTTTCAGTGTGCTGGACTGGCCCTGCACTCCCTTGGCAGGAACCCCAAGCCCTGCTGCACTGTCTCCTTGGCCACCTCCACGATGGAGCTGCTGGTCTCCATGTGCCGGGGCACGGGGTGTGAGGGAGAGGTGTTTACACTTGTCGTCCAGTGGGAACGCTGGGAGCAGAGCACAGGCACTTCAGGCTGTAATGTGCTAACAGGTTTGCCCCCATCACTCACTCCTACTGCTACTAATACAGTGAGAGAGGGAAATTCCTCAGGCATGTGGGGTCTCTCAGCTGTGGAAAAACCACCATCCTGGTCTTCTCCACTGCTTCCAAGTCAGTGGCTGAACTGCTACTCCTTATACAGACCATTGCCAGGTACCTAACGTAGAAAATGGAGAGGATACACTGAATATATCAGATCCAGATTTCCCAGAGAGGGCTGCACAGTCTGATCCCTCCATTATCACTGCCTGATGTGGCTGTGTGGCCTGGGACAGGAGGGTGACAGGGAGAAAATCCCCGTCCCCAGCAGAGCCACATCTCTCCAGCAGCAAGGAAAAAACCTCCCAAAGGTAAAATGCACTGGCCATAGTGCATGACTTTACTAACCTCCTACTTTTGTGGCAGTCAATACAATTTTTTCCATGGTTTTTGATTTGGGTTTGGTAGGACAGGCAGTGCTGCAGTGGCCTGGCAAAGGAGTTTGGATGACCTGAGTGTGTGGTAGCTTCTCCCTCAGCAAATTCAGTGGCGGATGAGTTTCCTGAACCAGTAAATTCATGTGAGCACCTGCCCCACCTCAGGTCACTCCCAGCTTCCAGCAATACCCTGTGCACACACTGCCTGCTACGGCGAGCCGGGATGAGGCGGTTGGGAATGGGAGTGGCTGTGTGGTACAGTGGTGCTGGAGCCATGGCAGAAGGCATTTGTCCCCAAGTACTTCTGTGTCCTCTGCTCACCCACACTGCCTCCTGTGCTCGACTTAGATGCAGATGTTCCAGTTATGTTCCAGTTGGTCATCCAAAAGCTTTGAGATTTTCTCTCTCTGAGGCGAGCAGACATGGGTAATGGTTGAAGGCTGTTCTTTGACTGTCCATTTTAGCCGTGTAAAGTTACTTGGGAGGGTCTTTCCTTGCTGTAAAAACAACTTAATGAGTTCCCCTTGTCCTTTTCTAGGTTTTTGGTCTTATTGACACACTCAAAGGACTACTTTGGTGGGCTGGGGTGTGTCACTGTGCTGGAGAGGGAAAGCTGGAGATGTGATCTGACACAGAAAGAGAGAGACCCTGCTTGTTTTGGTGAGCCCTACTTTCCTGTGTGCTTGGGAACCTGTGAAGCTCCCCAGACCAGCCCATTTGGGTGTGGGGGCCATGCTGGGAGGGAGAGACATCCCTCTGTGAGACTTGAGGCTGCAGTGCCCCAAGGAACAGTGCTGAATAAATGTGTGTCTGCATGTGCATCCATATTAATCCCTTTAAATGTGCAGTTGTTCTCCACGGCAAAGTATTGTATGAGAGTAATGGGGTGACCCCAATTCCCCTTTTGCTCCTGCAAAACCTGTTCATATTCTCTCTCTCGTGACTGAGAAACTGCTGCAGAAGAGACTTCCCCTCTGTCACTCTCTTTTTCACTTTGTGACGAGAACAGTCTTTCATTGTTAGATTTCAAAATAATCCTCTTCTGTCAGAGTCCGACTCATACATCCAGCAGCAGGGCTGCACCCTGTACCAGAAGACTGTGCAAAGGAGGTGATGCGTGTCTGGCCACCCATTGCTTTTCCTCTCCGTTTCCCAGGAATTGCTGTAAAGCCATTCCCTACTGCTGTGGCCAGTAGAGTAATGCAAAGGAGGGTCTGGCTCCAAGGCCATTGAATGGTGTGCAGTCCCTAAACTGCAGAGGATTTTGGACAGTCTTAAAGGAAAAGGCTTGGTAGGGATTTTCAGGGAAGAGTCTGCTGCCAAGGAGAGCGGCACCAGCCCGAAGCCGGGGCTGTCCCCCAGCCCTTTGTTCCTCGGGGTGGTCGGCTTCCTCCGCCTGGCGTGGCACAAAGAGCCTTTGGGAACTGGCCCAAAACTGAGGAGTGGCAAAATGCAGTTAGTTCCCCTGCTTTTGTCAAAGGCATGTCTGGCTGCCAAGGAAAGTTTCCGTATCCTGCTGCCTTGTGTTCGCTGGGGCTCGTCTGGGACCCGCTGTGCCTCCGAGTCCTCAGGCTGCGACCAGAGTCTGGGAGCTTTGCTCCTTCCTTTAGACACGGCTGGAGAAGACAACGGTCAAGTGTTTTCAGCTTTTCTGACTGATTTGTGCTCATTACAAAGCTGGCTGCCTGGGTCAGTTTTCTGACGTGGGTTGGGTGTCCTGGGGACATTTGCTTCACTTCTGCTGGGGCTGAGCTTGTTCTGGAGACAGAGGGCCTGGTCAGACACTTGGGGAAGATGCTGAAAAGATGGCTCTGAGCTTGAGGATGCCTTCCAAGAAAGACCCAGGCTAGGGCAGGGGGGTGAGTGAGCTGCCTTGCTTAGGAAGCAGATGTAGTGATGGGAAAGCACTAAATCCTAGACACTAGAGACAACTGTCTCCCTCAGTGTGTTTTGGTTTGAATAAATGGTAAAGGTGGTCAATAAATAACCTTTTTATCAGGCAGGATGGGTTCTTTGGTTCAGATCCTTTCCTTGGGGTTAACCTTGTGGTAAAGGGGTTTTGCCAAAACTGAGAGTCCAGTACTGGGACAAACCATAGCACAGGCTTTGTAAAAGGGAACTAAAGAAAAGGACCAGAGATACACGTGATGAAATCACAGTGTTTGCTGGGAATTACAGTCATGTGGAGAAACTTTTCACAGATTGGTGCAGTTACCTGATATCAAGATGGTGTTTAAGCTGCAAAAACCACCCATAGTGGTATGATGGGCAGTGGATTATGAGGATGAAAGCAGGCTGTCATTAAAATGAAGATGCAGTTACAGGAGGTGTTTTAATTTGAGTTCATGCAACATGACCATTTGTATATAAAAGATTCCTACCTTGGAAAAATTTGGGGGTATGGCTTTTGTTAATTTTCTGCTAAGACTGTGCCTTTGGTGTGAATTCATGTACTGGAGCACTAAGGCTGTCTTCTACAAACACACCTTCCAGGCCATAGAGACAGGGCTTGAGTCCATTAGACTGGAGCAGCTGCGTGCAGCTATCATGCTGGATCAGCCAAAGATAGCATGAGCATACTTAATCTTGCATGTGTGCCTAATATGAAAATAGCAGTAAGTGAAAATCTGCCATTTGTTTGACAAGAGCATCCCCCAGTCTGGGGAGCACTCCCCTCAAAGGCCACGTTTCGTGCGGAAGAGAAGCCAGAGCATGCAGAGAAACTCTGAAATGTGTTGTGTGTTTGTTATGAAAAGCATGTAAGGCTTTTTTCCTGTTTTCTGGAGGGAATTAATATAATAGAACTGCCAGCTTTCATCAGTCAGATTTGGTGGCAGCTGAGCTCAGGGACAGTAGCAGAGAGGAGGGCGTGTGAAAGGTGTGGAGAGAACTGGAATTTGCATCGTGGAGAGGAAGGTTTTTTTCTGTGCATCTCCAGGAGAAGTGAAGGGCTGTTCTTTGGTGTTTGCTTCTTTCAGAGACCCTGACAGATTTTGGGCTGGGCTGAGCCTGCTGGGGTGGGCAGAGAAAGCATCTGGGTGTGCAGCAGACGTTGCTGCCAAAGAAAACCAAATCCTTTTTTTCGGAAAGACTGTCAGGGTTATTTAGAGGTAGGTTTAAAATGTGCTGCTGTTTTCCCTGCAGCGAGGAATACCTCTCTCTGAACTCTTCCCGGAGGACAGGCTACACTGCAGAGTAGGAGGGAAACATCCCAGCCTGAGCTCGCGTCTGAGTGTGTCTGAAACACAGCAGAGCTGACACAGTTCAGCAGTCTAAGGGGAACTTTAGTGCAGAATTTGGTATTCTAGGTATTTAACGTCCTATATACAATTTTACAACCTATATATTCAGAATTTTTTTATTGAAGATGTTTATGTACAGCGTCTAGCACGCTAACATTTACTCCTACTTGCTACAGCCATAATTTTGGTGGATACTGTGTGCCCCTGCTCCTGCTAGCCCAAGTCTTTACCTTACCAGTATACCAGCACCTCCTGGGTAGGGATGAATATCAGGAGGTCTCACAAGGGACCATGCAGGCAGAAGACTGTCAGCAACTCACCAGAGATTACACATCCTCAGGACCTGTCCCAGCAGGATGTTTGGATGAGTTGTGCAGGGGATTTTGGATTTGGTCACTGTCCTACTTGCCCCTGTGGAGCTCACAGCACTGGAGCTGCTGCTCTGAGACACGTTTCTCTTGAGCAGATTTTTATACTGGCTCAGTCTTGGCATCTCTGAGGCTTCGGGGATGGAGCTGCCACAGCTTGCTGAAGGCATAAACCTGCTGTCCTCCTAATGCTGCCCCCAAGGTTTTTGGCTGTGCTCGGCACTGTGGAGACTACCTGCAGTTCTCAGGACGCATCCAGCCTCTCTCTATCCCTTTACAATAGTTTCTCTTACCCACAGAGCAGCAGAGCTGAGCCACCTCGAAAAGCATGTGACTGTTGTGAATTAACAAGAAAGTGGAGAAAGCAACTGTCTTGTTTTCTTCCTAAAGATTTTTGGGAGATGTCTGAAACATTGGGATGTTACATCAGTGACTGATATAATTAACAGGAGCTGAGCTTAGCTCTCATTTTCAGCGTATGCCTTGAGAAGAAGAGGCTTGAACAATTCTGTTAAAACTGCACAACTGCAGATAGGGCTGAAGACACAGAACTGGATCTGCCCACTTGTATATGCCACAAGTTTCTGTCATCCCTAGGACACATCCTGAGGTTCTTGTCTTTTTTTAGGAAGCATCCTAAAATCCCAAGATTTTCTTTCCAGAGGAGGTTGTATGGGGAGAATCAGAATGAAAATTGGGTGCAGACCTGGGGATCTGTTTTCTCCCTCCCAAGCACTTTGAGTGATCTGATATGAAGGGGAAAGGGTCTCTTTGTCAGCCTTAATCGACCTAACTGGTTTCACCTGGAACGCGGGGCTGAAGAAGGGAGGGAGGTGGGAGATAAAGGTTTTGGTGTGAGGGTGACTGGGTGGGGCAGTCTCACTTCAGGCCCCAAACCCAAGATACTAACCTGTCTTTGCCTTTCCCCCTCTTGCTACTTAATTATTTAATGACAGCATCCTAAACACTCTACAAGTGTTTTGGGGTATGGGCTGGTTTTATGTATGCTATAAGCTGCACAGTGCATGGCACAGAAGGGCTCAGACCCTGACAAATCCTGGGGCCCCCAGGGTGGATGTCCAAGATTTCTTTCTTTGGCATGTGGACTGTCACAGCGGCAGGAACCCCTTGTGTAAGACAAAAAGTGCTACCTGTTTTTTCACTGTTGCACCCCTTGTCCCTGCATTTTTGACTGTTCATTTGTCTGGATGATATAAAAATGAGAAGAACCTCTCTTCCCTCTTTCAAGTGTAAGGCATTATTCAAAAGCTCCCATTCTCTCCTCCCAGTGCAAGGCATCATCCACAGAGAGGTGAGCACTGCAATAATCCAATTTCCCACCTCTAAAACCACCAGTTTTGATTGAGTATTTGCTTGGCATTCACACAATGAACAAGAAAACACCATGGTCTGTAAGCCTCTTGTTTGAGTGAATCACCTTGTGAGCAAGGGGCAGCTGCTGGGTCTCAGACTGCAGCTGGGAATTCTCCTGGTAGAAAATCTTATTTTAGTGAAAAACCTCAAACACGGGGATCCTTTTATTTGGAGCCTGTCACCATCCCATCCTTCCACCCCCTGCAATTTTCAGCTGAGATAAGCCAGGTCTCTGGAGTATATCGTGTTCAGAGTGACCTTCAGTAAACTAGCGCAATAACCTCAGTGCCATGCCCGAAGCAGATCTCTCTGCACCTGCCAATATAACCGGGGCTCTGCTGTGTGGAGCAGAAGGTGTTGCTTCTTGGTGGACCTGGCAATTGGTTTGAAACCTCCTGTTCAGTCTGAATTTCAATCTGGCATGGATGTGGTTTTTTTGCCTGGTTTCTAAATGGATAAAATCCTTCAGTTTCTTATTTTGTCTGGAAGGCATTTTTATACCATGTACTTTTGCTAAGACTGACTTTCTTATAGATTGCCTTTATCCTGCTATCTCATCACTGCAGTTATTGCAGGCCTAGTCAGTATTTTTGATTCATGGTTGCATGAAAAAGTATATATTATTCAGGACAGGACACTGGCAGAACTTGTGACATGATTTAGGAGCATTTGATGATCTCTTAGTTATTTAACCTGAAGAAAGTGTTAAGCCTGTCCTCCCACCACTGTACATGACATAAATGAAAAACTGGGGGGAAAAAGCAGCTAGAGATGCACTCTTCTGCAGATGGCTAACATACATGAAAAAGATTTTGTATTATGTATTTGCTTAATTTAAGTAAAGATAGCATTACTAGTAGGTAGTACCTGGCTGGCATTTACATCTGTCAAACCTAAATGAGAGTAGGGTGTTTGTGAAGTTGAATGATTTAACATGCCAGTCTCTTCTCAGCTGTCATCCATTTCAGAAATTTCAAATCTTTCTAAATTAAACTTTTCTCCTTCTTGTCTGGCTTCAGAGTGGGGGAAAACTTTACTGGAATAAACAAATAAGTCATTTTAGTAAAATCATACTGGTGGCAGGGGGGAAAAGGTGAAGGAGAATAGAGTAACCACTTTAACTCAATGAAATATTGACATGGATAAGTGAAAGAGGGAATAAAAGGGAGAGAGAACATGTGATTATCCAGCATCCCAAATGTGCAGTGTTAACAAAACTTTTATGGTGAGGGATGGTTAGCAATTGACTTGGTATGTCAGGATTGAGAGCAATTGCTCGGCCTGCTGGGAAGCCTCATTGCTCAGGTGATGGAGCGAGAATTCCCTATTTATTCATCAGCCTCCCTGTGAGCCAGGGAATCGAGTCCTAGTGTCAGGCTTGGGCAGGGGGACTGGTATGTTCTCTCTCCCAAGCCTGAAAGAGAATTTCTTCTAAAAGCTGATTCTGCATGGTGGAAGCCCAGGTGAGCGCTGCCCTTACACAGTTCCTTTATCATGGGCCCCTTAGGAGGGAATGACAACTCCCAGCCATTTGGAAGAATTTTCTCATGACTGTTCCAGATGTTTCCCTCTCACACTGAGCTCTTACCAGTTTCCACCACTATCCACTTGTTTTCTCCTTGTTTTCTTCCCTTCTCTGCCTTGTCCTGGATTAGATCTTCCTCCACGTCATAGTTGACTGGTGCTAGCACCAGTTCTCTCTCCAGGGAAGCTGGAGGCACCTGGTAAGATAAGTTCTGCTGCTAAAAGCTGTGGACAGTGAACATTAAGCAGCAATTAGTGTGACCTGAGCTCTTTGCAGTGGCGCAATCCAGGAAACCGGATAGCGTGCAATTCCCACTGGTGGATTTACTGCAGTCACTTGGTGTGGGTGAGACAAGGATGGGAGCGAGCTGTTGGTGACTAATCGTATTTCCTCAAGGGCCTGGACTTTTCTTGAAGGTCTTTCTCAAGGCTAGACTCATCTAAGGAACTCCTGATAGCTTCTTGACAGATCACCTGTCTGGCTTCTTATCTGCTGCTGAGCCATGAATCCCAGGTGGGCTTAAGCACCCTACAAGGCAGAGTCACCAAAATTCAAAGACATTGATTCACACTTGTGGATTGCAATGTGCTTTTCAGAGGTACAGGCCTTTGAACAAGCAGCAGCCATGGATTTTGAACTGTTTTCAGGGAATAGGTGAGAGAGGAACCATGCCAGTTTTAATCCGCAGCAGCTACAGTTTCATTGTTGGGTGCCAGACTAGCAGCTGGAGAATGCTGAGGAGCATGTTGAGCTTTGATGTTTCTAAATTGTGGTCCTGGGGGATTTCACTTTGACCAAAAATGTTTGAAGTGCTGGCCTCTTGCCACAGTTTAGGATGAGGAATGTTTCTGAAAACCTTCACAGATTTGTAAGGGACTGGAGTGCATTTTTCCCATGCAATCCCAGGCAGGACTGAGACGGATGTACTGTGGAATTGTATTACTGTCTTAGGACATCTCTAATTCACAACCCTAGGGCAACAGCAAAATACTAAGGACCAGATTTTCAGAATGTAACTCTAACCGAATACCTCATTCTTATTATCTTGGGGAAAAGGAATATCCAGCAGTTCATATTTCTAAAGTGCCATATGATTTCCAATCCCTAGATTTTTATAAAGTGTAAGAGTGACATTCAGTTTGTGTATATACATCTCTGCTTCTGTACTTGCAAAAAGTCCTGCAGAAAGCAATGCCTTTTGGTTTTTAATAAGGTAGTAATGTGCCTCCTGATGAAGTGGCTGTAAAGGTAAAACACAGAATGTAAGCCATTAGATTAGTTGTATTTAATATGTTTTAATTCTGGCCTGAAAGAAATTAGTGTAACAGCTGAGGGAAAAATAGGGGTCCATTTTTTTTTTGTTTTTCAGTGATGATTAAATATATATTGCTCACTTATATCCATTAGAAAACTGTGAGTTCTGGAACTCATGAAATGTTATCAGAGAAGGAACTTTGTCACCCATTGGTGTTGGTGTGTCTTTAACCAGCAAGGTTCAGTGGGACATTGTCCATATACTTTATAAAGAAGCCCTATGAATGGAGAGCTTTTCCCTCTCTCTTTTCACAGCCCCTCTACTATGCTCTTCCCTTCTCACCTCCATTGCAGGTCTGTGCCTGCATTTGGTTTGCAGAGCTCTCACACAGGTCACCGAGAAGCTTTCAGCCAAGAAACGGGTTAAAGAGCCAGTTTCGCAGTAGACAATTAGTCTCTTCTGGCAATATCCTAATTAATCCTGTTATTAGGCTTTGCCACTAATTGGTGTAGGAAAGGTCTGGTCCTAATAAAAGCCACCCCTTTTGGCGTGGTGCCTCCAGTGCAGCCTGACCCGGTGGTGGAGCGGCAGACGCTCTGGATGGAATTCTGTGCGCAGGAATTTGCTCGGCCGGCCACTACCGCAGATGGCAGCTCGCGAGCAGTGATGTGGTGTGCAGCTCCTTCCTGCACGTCTGGGCAGTTTGATTCGAGGGCCAGGACCACATCGTGTGTGCTCACCGAGGCATCCCAGTCTTCAGGTGCATGATGTGCCACCGCAGTCTGCCGTGGATAAAAGGCTTTAGATTAAAAGCCTGGATCACCTCCTGTTAAAGCTTCACGCCAACGGGGCTTTTAAAAGAGTGTCTTGATGATAAAATGAGTGACCTTCAGATCCAAGGGTTTCAGAAGTGCCAGCTATGCCCTCCCATTAGATTATTATTACCGGTTATAATGTCTTGCTGTAAATTGGATAAGATTGGGTATAACACTGAGACGGAGTTCATTTGTTCTCCCCAGTCCCTATTTCACTGGGACCGTGTTTCTCTTTGTGCTCACTGAGCAACAGTTCACACCTTCACAGTTTTCTGCACTTCTCCCTGAATTTTGCTCCTCAGCATTTTTTAAGTTGTGTAGAGAGCTCCATCATCCAAGGAGCATGCCTCAGTTTTCATGCTAAAAACTGCCAGCCTCACGTAAGTGGTGTCGGGTGCTTCTGACCCATCAGCCAGATGCGGTGTTTTCCCTGATTCGGCAAAAAATGGGAGAGCATTCTCCAAACAAGGGCAGGAGGGAGGGAGGGAAGAGGGCAAACAAGTGACTGTAACGGTGCTTTTGTGTTGCAAATTGCACACCAAACAGGAACCTCTTGTTTTTCAGGAGCTACGTGTCCTTGAATTGGCTGGTGCTCACCTCTCTTGCTGAGCTCTTCCTGCTGAATCACACAACCTCACCTGCCTGTGCTACGTGCATGATGCAGCAGGGAGGATCAATGCTGGGTTCAAGAGGGTCTCTGAAACGTCAATGAAATTTTTCTGAACCAAGCGGGGCACCAGGCAAGTCTGAAAACCCTGTTTGTTGCTCATTATATGGGAACATTTGGATGACTAGTTGTTAAATAATTTGTTCTTCCCTGGCTGTTCTGTACAGGCTTCTGCTCTCCAGTCCTCTGCCAGAGCCTGATTTTGCAGCCCTCCCCTGGATGGCACATCTTGATTTGCTAACTGCTGCAGTGAGCCATGGTGACCGCTGGCATTGGCCCTATTCAGGTTACACATCTCAGCTGCTGTTCGTGAAGCCCTTCATGCTTTTCTGGCTGTGGTTATCAGACTCTGTTTGCTGTGTGGCTCTGGAGCAGCCATAGGTTGTACAGTTTCAGCAGGCTGAGTGTCCTCAGCACCTTCCCAAAAACTCTCAGCACCGTGCAGTGTTGGGCAGTCTCATTACTGCCTCTGGTGTTAGACTGAAATCAGTAAGGCTTCCCCCTTATTTTAATAGCATCCCAAATGGTTGTAGTGGGAATAAAATGCTGTGCTGGTCCAGCTGGCAGCTTATAGCCCAGGATTTGCCTTGGACATGGCATTTCCAGCAGAGAGTTTTATCCTGTGGTCCTTATTTCATGCCAGTTGAACCCTTGGGTGTGAGATGCCTACAAAGCACCTTCTTACCTCTCCAGAAAGAGAGGTCATTTAGACCCAGGTGCCTGTGAACAGAAACAGAATTAATACAGAACAGTAACAGAATTGAAAATCCTCCCAGAAACTGCTTTTCAGTCCAAGGGAGTGACTCTTCCACTCCTACTCACTGATTAACACTGGCTTGGTGAGTGTGCTACAGACCGGGGGAGAGAAATTACTCTTGAGATGAGGCTGGCAGGGCTTGGTCCAGCTCGTGTATCCCATCTCTCTGCTGGCCTTTGCAGCTCACCTTTCTGCATTTACTGCTGAGCTTTATGGGTTTGCAGAATAATTTCTGGAGCTCTTTCAGATCAATACACAGTAGAGGTCCCTCTCTGGAGGGCATGTTCTGACATGATATTACCCTGTCATCGGTTCTTTTCTCAGTTTATAGCTTTCCTTAATATTTAAATGGGTTTCTTGCTGCAGTGCTTGTGCCCCGTTTACCCAAATAATCTATAACTCAATGACTTCTAAATCCACTTCACAAGTTGTTATATTCATTATAAATGAGTTGTAGTGCAACCTGCATCTCAAATAGATATTCTCGTCTGTAGGGCTGTGCTGAGATCCAGCAGGAGCAGCGAATATATTAAACCCATAAAACCCCCAAGACATCCCATACCATACAAAATGAGCTCTAACTACAGACTTTATTCCTCCTTATCGCTTCTATTCTCCAACCATTCAATGAAAATGTATCTCACACACACAGACACAGACCAGGCAGCTGTTCCTGCAGCCACAGCACCTCACGCAGCTCCTACCAAGGTTTTGCAAGCAGCTGGCCCTTCCAGCAAGATTGTTTGGAGATGGCTGAGGCTGCAGGTCCCTGCAATTATCTGTGTGAGCCTTAAGTGCTTGTACAGGAGGGACCCAACCCAGCAGCACTGGCGGGACCAGCACCTCCTGTTAGGTTTCAAGCCCATGCCTGGTCTCACTGATTTCAGTGGCACCAGGCTCCCTGGCTGCTTTTTCCCTAGCTGAAGAAGCAGCTTGGTGTTGACTGGCCAAGGACTCAGACATGCCTCTGTGTCTTTGGGGGCTTTATTATTGTCACAGTCAGCTTTATCTGACCAAAGGCTTTGTCTGGTAGGGTCTTAGCTACTTTTTAATCTCAAATCCTGGCTGATTGCTATGCTAAAGCCAGCTTCACTCCCAAAACACTGTTTATCTGAGAATCCTGCATAGACGTTGCTCTCAAGATTTAACTTCCTTTTTAACTCCGGTTTCGTATTGTTGTGTGTTTTGGTTTCTTTTTTTTTAATCACCATTAGTAAATTTAAAAGGGATTTTTAAAAAAGGAAATCTGGAGTTTGGAAGAGACTCCATACCCCATTCTGACATTCAATGCAGGAGAAATATTAGAACTTGGCAATATTCCTTTGCTTGTAAAATCTGATAGATTTAGATTTGACTGGTTTGCCTTGGATTGAGTAGGAATGTTATTAGTGTCTGAAATTCAATGAGCTCTAATGCTATTTAAAAAGTCCTAATGAGAAGGGTGCTTTTGTGTCAAATTCTATTGTTTTTGTATTTCCTTTTCTGCCTTCCGTATTTGAAGAGCCCTAAAAATATTTTTAACAGCTAAGGAGGGAAATAGACTTTTGTCTGGAGGACCTGTGGGAGTAGGGGAGTCTGGGGGAAGGCGATGGAATTTATTTGGTTGGTAGCTTTTACTATATGGATGTGTTCCCCCGTGAACCATTAACTTGGGGAGTTTGCTCGGCTTACAGCTGGGGCTAATTGGGATCTGAGTTTACTGACCAGTCTCCTGCTCTTTCCAATCAAGAGTCATTGTCTTTCCTGCCTGTTGAGGCTTTTGTGTGATTTACGGGAAAGTATCAGCTTAAAGGACAAAGAATTGAGATTATCAGTTTGTAGAGTGGTGGGTTTTTTAATGATCCTTAGATTAAATGCAATATTCCTGTCCATAACAAATGGTAAGATCTTGTGCATTTTGGTTTTGGTTAGACACACAGTTTCTGAAAAAATTAGTGTAAGGAAACATTTAAACAAACATTTTAAAAAATCCATGAGGAGGGGAAAAAAACCCCTAAAATAGTATTTTTGGATCCAAATAAAAAACATTTAGTTTGTTGAACTGAACTGAAGCTTCTTGTTTTGAACATTGTTAGATTGGTTATCTCTGTGCCCTAAAATCACTGCCCACTGCACAGACTTGGCTCCTTTATCAGAGTTTCTGCTTTGACTGGGTTTTGTTCCTATAAAGGCATCACAGGAGATATATGCTTGGTATGAAGCCCAACCCACAAAAAGGATAAGAGCAATGAACTCACAAACATCCACTTGTAGTAGGCATCAAGGGCCATAAGCTGATGCAGTTGTGCCAAATAGCCTTGAAGCAAGCTGTTTCTAATGATGTTAAAATAAGATCTTTCATAGTTTAAATAATCTTTGAACTTAAATTCTGAAAAGAAGGTTGATATTTTAGCTTTTTCTCCAGCCTGGAGAGGAAAACAAACAGCCAGTGATCAGAATTCACTGTGGAATATTAAATCTGATTTTATTGTTTTGTTTTAATACTACACATACAAGCAAAATTGATCAAGGCCTGATGCTTCTGAGTTATATCTTATACAATTTTATGACTTTTAAAAAAGTATTTTAAAACATTTTGCTCCAAAAGCGTGACAGGTCCCTGCACATAAAGCCTTAGGACATGGAACTCCAAATATACTATTTCATTCATTCTCACTAGCCTCTTAAAACTTAGTACATATTTTATGCCAATAGACAGAAAAGCCTTTTCCTAACTGCAATAAATCTGATGACAACTTACTTTTTATGAAGTCTTATGTAATGCACTGTTTATCTCCTGGATAGAATTTCTTTTTGACTTCTGACTTAGTTGGAAGCAGAAACAACTACTCCTGCAGCAGGGAAAGCTACTCCTTCTGCAAGTGCTCCCGCCCTTGTTTGTCTGTCTCGTGTCTGCTGCACTGCGTGGATGGGAGATAACACTGGCTCTCAAAGGCTTCTGCACCAGCCAAAAGCTGGGTTTAAGGAGGGTTTTGCTTGCTAGGTCTGGTGTGCAGATTTAGCCAAACTACCCAGAAGACTAGAACTGTTCCAGTTTGCACCTTCCCAAAGGCTGCCTGGGCTGGGTCCCAGGGCAAGGAGATGCACTCCTTCCTGCAGCCGAAAACTTCACCTTGTGGCCCTGAAGCTGTTTGCTCAGCTAAATCTTTCCTAGAATAAAGCAAAAATGGGTCTCAGTCACAAAGCCTGACTGGTGCAGAACCCAGTCAGGTCACTGGTGGGGCTGATGTGGCCTCACCTGTTACCTCCAGAAGTGAAGGAAGCTCAACATCTTGCGTAATGCAGCCATTATAAAATCTCCTGTGACATTGCTCACAGCATCATGCAAAGTATTAGCCATCAGCAAATAATTATTGCTAATTGTGTCCAATAGTGGTTTCAAATCCGTTGCTTATTTCCTCTTTTCAGATGTTCTGCCCTGGCTTCCTGAAGCAGAAGTTGTAAAACACCTTGCAAAAGGCAGATCTTGCGGTATAATGTCTCTTCCTCTTTGAAAGAGATAAAGTCCCATAAATCCTGCACAAAAGCCTGGTGCAATCATCTGGTCCAGGCTACAGACCTAAGAAACAAAAAATAATCAGCTCAGGCTGTGGATGCCTCATCCCCAGAATTAATTGTTCAGGTTTTCATCATTATCTCTTGGCTCTTTTGCAGCTATATTTTTCCAAGTTCATTTAAGAGAAATCTAAAAAAAAGAAGCTTTCATTGCAGTATCAAACATATTTCTGTATACATTACAAAAATACCTCTCTGTATAGTTCAAGGATCTATCATTGTTTTATTAACTGTCTGACATCTGCATATTGGCACAGGTTTCATGCCCTGGTTGTTCCCGAGGGACTACACCACTGTTCTATTGCTGGCACAGCCATTATTCCAGGGTAACTGGTGCACAAGGGCAGTGTTATATTAAGTGCAACATATGCTAGAAATCAGAAATGGAAATGCCTCATCATTGCAGTAAGAGCACTAAGCCAAGGCTTAGTTAGCAGCTGGGACTCAATATAAAAATAGTAAACCTGGGTGAGAAGGGCTCATAGGAGGAAAAAAAAAGGCAATAAAAGAAGCAGGAACTTCTAATTTTAATTTTCAAAACCCACTGGGGAAAGCATTCTTGCACAGATTTTTCATCAACATAGAAACAATGAACCCCCAAAACAAGAGTGCTGAAATCGTTGATGAAAAATCTCAAGGGTTTTGGCTGAATGCTCTTGTTCTCTTCTGAAGTGGTTGTTCTTTTTTCAGTTAAAAATGGAAAATTTCTGCCTTTCATCAAACCCTCAAGTTCAAGCAGAAAAGGGAAAATTTCTGAGATGAAACTTCTACACCTTTTCAAGTTTGTTTTTTATTAACACTTGTTCATAGAGCATGTTACTAATACTGTAAGTTTTTTTTTTTAGGCTGGGTGAAAAGGGTAAATATATTCCAGAAGAATATCTTATAAATTTGTGTTACATCACAAAGGAAAACATCTTCACTGAAAAGAGTAAATACATTGCAGAAGAATATCTTATAAATCTGTATTATATCACAAAGGAAAATATCTTCATTGGCCCTGAAACAACTCAGGAAACCTAGAGGTAGGGACCCAACTGCACTGGCCCTAGACTGGATGTGGAGCAGGGAACTGGGGCCCCAGGAGGGCTCTGGCATGGTGAGCACAGCAATAGTCTCCTTTGCTCTGTAGGGAGGCACCCAGCTTCATAACAGTTGGACTTGGTGATGTTAAAGGTGTTTTCCAACATTAATGGTTCTATGATTCCCAAATGACTCCATAAGCTGGGTGTTGTGTGCTGTGCTGTCCACCTGTGGCCCCTTTCTTTGGCTGAAATGGATGCTTATGGTCCGTGTCAGGAAGAAGCAGCTCCAAAAACAGTTGTAGGCTAAACCTGGGCAGTAGTGGTGCGGCTCTTTACTTTGGAGTAGTAAGTGGGGCACACTGGATGAACTTCTGACCTTAAAGCCTTGAAATATCAATGATGATCCTTTTGGGACTGTATGGAGAAGGCTACAAATGGGCAAGGCTGTAGGTATTTAGAAAGGGAGCAGCCTTGTGGGATGTGGTTTTTGGTAGACACTTTTGTAGAAAATTGTAGGTTTTATTAAACTGTTCAGTCAAGGACCCAAAGTAGGGCAGTGGTTCTTTGCTTGAGTTTTAGGTGTTTCTTGAATCTCTGTCCTTCTGTGCTTCTCAGATGTGCCCCCTCCTTTTCAACACTTTAATCTCACATATCCTCTTCCAGAGCTTTGATGCTCTATGGGAAATACAACACATTTGAGGATCTGGCACTGAAGACAAATGAATAGGAAAAAAAGGGAACTAGAGTTCCTATCAGGATCTACAGCTTCTATTTTTTGCCTAAATTCTTTCTTAAAAGTGTTTTTTGGGGAAAAAAAAGTAATTCACAGTAAAATTCTAATGCGTGTTAGTGCCATTAACAGTTTCCACTTTAAATTTTGTTTATTTGTTTCTGCCAGTCTGTCTGTTCTCTGTACACTGATGTAAAAGGATATGCCATGGCTGGTGAACAACCTCAGAGACCTGACCCTAGTGCTGGCCCTTTCCAGAGGTCTCAGGAGTCCCTGATGTTTCCATGTTGGGATATTCACCTGTTTGTTCATTCTAAAGCCTTCAAATCTGATCAACAGTGCAACTTCTCTGATAGATTTGGAAGTGATGCTTCACTGCAGCACCAGTTTATAGCCCCAGACTTTATTGCTATAGCTGCTTTTGTGCAAACTGAATGGGCTGATGATATTGTTTGGTTTCTTTTCTTTCTTTTCCTTGTGTCTTCAGCATTCACACTCTCTTCACAGCACTACTGGTTCTTCCAAGACATATTTCACACACAAAAAAAAAAGGTCCATAGACCTGTTGGACCTGACCGAGAGCCATGTGGACAGCGTTGATCTGGCCCCTGCCAGCCTGATCAGTGTCACTGTAAGAAACCAGGCGTTCACTGAGGGTACGTAGGAAAATCTTTCCTGTGCAAGCTGGAAAATGCCTTGACAAATTGCTGGTTGAAAGCATGGCTGGGAACACCGATTTACTGTTCTAGATGGTACCTGCAGCCCACACACCTGACCTGAAACCTCCTCAGCCTGGTCTGTCTCACATGTCACACAGGGCCTGTAGCCCGAGGAAGGCTGAATGCAAAAGCATCCCTGCATGCCGTGTAAACCTCTTGCTGGCTTCTGAGATCGGCACTGGTGCAGCACTGGCTTCTGCTGATGGTAGGGCTGTCATAGACGTGCTCTGGTCCTGATCTTTTTACTATGGTGCCTTGCTGTGGGCATCGTATAAGAGTGTTCCCTGAGGGAGCACTTGCAGCAGCACAGGATGGCAACTTTGGGAATTAGTTCAAGGATGCCCTAAAAAACTTCCATCATCCTGCTGTGTGGTATCAGCACGAAGAGCAGTCAATGATCCGTCTTGCTCCATCCTGAATCTGCAGACAACTCTGTTTCATCAGCCCAACTCTGTTTCATCAGCCCAGCGCTGCCAGGCCTTTGAAAGCGCTGATGGGCACGGGAGGAAATGAGGCACATGGAGCCTGTGCTATTGTGGTGAAGTCATGACCTTGCTGACCTCTGGCCCCCAGCTCACACAAACAATACTGTGACCAAATAGGACTACAGCCTTCAACAGATGGAGAGTCAATACGACATCACTGAAGGATAATATATTGATTTCGTTTAAACAGCCAAGAAAACGCAGGATACACCAGTTATAAAGAACATGTTCTGCCCTCTAAGTTGACCTCTTAGAAAATTTGAACAGAGCTATGTAAAAAGTGAGAGAGAGAGAGAGGAGATGCTCATCAAATTAGGAGAAGGAATTGCCTGAAAATGGTATTTGGGAGACCAAGCTAGACAATTTTTAAATAATAGAGTTGGAAACACAATGAAAATAGCCCTATCAAAATAGAATATATGTGACAGAATTTTTATAAAGCTTCACAAGGCTTCTGCAAATATAATATGCAAGCTGGGAATATTGGATTCCAAATAATGAAAAGCTCCCAGTCAAGCTCCATCTCATTGCAATGAGCTGTAGTGGCTTTAGGCAGATGCTAAGAGGTTGCAAGAAAGTGCTTAAGCAGTCTTACATAAGAGATAAATGTGATGGATCCACATGTAATAGAAGCACTTTTGGGATAAAAAGAATCTCCCCAAAATCACAGTAGAGGCAAAGGTGGGGGCTGTGATGGATCCATCTCTGTCTGCTGTATGAACTACGGCATAAGAAAACAATCTCAGGCTATACAGATGTTTTGCATTTGGAAACCAAATGCAAGGTTAGAACTGGAAAAGGAAGATTCTTGGACAAAACATCCTGTGGGTATTGGGTCCAGCCACTCTCCACAGCTGTACCCGGGACTTTTCCATGTGCTGGAGAAGCATTTGCAGGTGCAGTCCTACCAAAAGCTGAGATGATGCTGCACAGACCAGGCCTGATTCTCATCCTAGGCATGCAGGTATGAGCTGCTCTGCCTGGCTGGCTGTGCACCCAAAGGGAGGTCTGGATCGTTACATCAGGCACAGTTTACTGCAAGGAGAATTTTAGGCAGCACTCAGAACAGCTCTGAGATGATCCTGCCTGGTGTGTGCACACACACAAACACTTACACACTCCTGTGATGAATAGAGACCTACACAGGCTGCCTCTCCCTCTGACTGCACAGTTACCCATTCCTAGCCCAACACATGTGATGCATCCTACTTTTTCATAGAACACTTCCCAAAAATAAAATGGAAAGTTAAATCCTCCCCCCAACACGTTTTTTTTTTTAAAACCTTCTCAAATGATGTTTCTTTCTGCTGTAATTTAGGATCTGTATAAATATATTCTGCTGCAAAGGGTGATAATTACCACGCCCACACAATTTTATAATACACACATCTAATTGTAGTACAGTTATTTGCGGCAGCCAGACACTGAAAATATACTTTTATTGTATGCCTCTAAGCAATGTTAAAAAAGTATTTTTACTGCTACCTGAATGTATACTTCCAGGGCATTTTTATTCACCTAAGTAATCTGCTTTTAGATTTTTCTCTCTTTGTGTGGCTTTCAAAATTTCCCTTCTGTAATTAAAAATATAGGTAATTAGTAGGGACGTAAAAAGACACTGGGAATGTCTTGTCACTGTGTCACAGTGCCTTGTGCAGATGCCCAAGCTGGATCCAAAAAAGGTGAAAGACTTTCCCATTGGTACAGCAGAAGGAAATACAGATATTGCTATTTCTTGTGGGTCAGCCTGGTCAGGGCATGACTTTGACCAAGGCAGGGTGGATAGTCAAGGTCTATTTTCATCCTTTTATGGATGCCTTGCCAAAGGAGAAGCCAAGTCCTCCACTCCCTTTCTTTCCTAAGAAGCAACAGCCGTTTCCACAACTAACTCTACTCCCAGAGGCTTTATCTGCACTGTCCAACAAACCAGTGCCATTGTTTGCTCTCACATCCTGATCTCCTGATTGCCAGCACTCCGAGAATGTCAAAAAGGCCCTCAGAGGCAATCAGCTATTTCTCTTCGAATGTAAATCCCAGTATTGTTCCGGGAACCGCTTGCTCCGGGGGCTGTTCCCTACAGGCAGTCCCTATAGTTACCTCCTCTATGAATTCATGTCCTGATCTACCCAATCTCTCCCTGCCTGTGCCCATGAGGGGCAGCTCATTCCTAAATCGCTTCCCAAAGCCTGAACTTATCAGAACTTGTTCCAGGATTGCCTGGAAAGCGAGGCCTGAACCGCTCACTTCCTCATGTAGTTTTAGCTCCCCGGGTTTAGGATGCCTGAAAGGATTATATGCTGTTGCCAGAGGCCTTCACCATCCAAACACAGTGTGATATCCTTGCTGCTCACCTTTTGCAAGGGAGAAGGAAGAGTACATCCAGTGCAGTCAGATGGAGTTGTCACCGAGGGTCCTACCTCTGGCTGTGGTAATTTTTAAGTCTGGGCAAAAAACCAATTCCCTTGGGCAGAAAATATAATTCAACAAAGTCCTTAGTGAGTTGCAGGGAGAGAACTTGCTTCTGCTTGATGGAAGGAGACAAACGGAAACGGCTGTGACACCTAGAGTGACACATCCAAGGGATGTGTGCTCCTGTGCAGAGTGTCAGGGAGGCTGTGGGTGGGTCAGGCTGGGTTTTAGCAGGCACTGTGCAGAGCAGTGCCTCTGTGCTTTTTGGGAGATTTACCCTCTTGAGGTTAAGCTGTGGAAATTTTGACTGCAGAGGGGAAAAATAACTCAGTTCAAAGGCAGAGTTTCAAAGTCAGGCTCATATGTGGGATTATGGCAGGAAGAGTAGGGCTGGGGGCAGAGGCTGGAAGGGGGCATGGAGAGAGCTGGCATGGAAATTGTGTGTGGCAGCCTGCTCGGCAGCCGGCAGCAGCACAGGCTCCACATGGTGCCAGGATGTCAGAGCACGCTCTGAGCCTCTGCTGTGGATCCCTGCATGTCAGCTTCGTGGGTTAGAGCAGGCCTCTGCCAGTCTTCAGCTCCTTCTGTCCTGGGGGTGTTCCCTTCCACCCTGTGGAAAGAACTCTCCTTGAAAAGAATGCAAAAGCCCTTCGTTCTCAAAGGTAGTGAAACGGTTTGAATGTACCCTTCTCCCTCTGAATGGACAGGTAATTAAACCCTTTGGCAGTGAAGAAACCCTCTGCCCTGCAGTGGCTGTGGGACCTGCAGGAGCCCTGGAACTTTCCAGTGTGGTGGCATTGTCGGGACCCCACTGTCCTTGTGACACCCTGCTGTTCCCTGAAGGGCACCCTGCACCTCTCCTAAGGCTAAAGCAGGGGCAGGACCAAGCTGCCAAGGCTCTAAGGGCACAGCTGCAGCCTCCTGTCACAGCTTGTTGCCAGGAGGCAATTAATCTAATTGTCTAATTTGAGAGGCCAGGTGGAGATGCCCTTTGGAACCTGCCTCCATTCTGGAGCCCCTGACCCTCTCTGGACTGGGTTTCTCCCTGAATTGTCCATGTCCTCCTGTACTCGTTTTTTCTCTTCCTCATTTCTGTTCTCTCTCTGGGTTTCTGGAACAGATACCAGCATCAGCCCCTCCAGTCCCTTCACCCCCTCATTCTTTCAGCACTTCCTAAACCCAATTTTCAAATCAGCTTTAACTGTGAATATTTTCTTCTGGATCTCCACTGCCTACCTTATCTATTCCATGACTGTGAGCTTTAGGAATTTATGGAAATATCACTAAAACCCAGCCCTGAGGACGTGTGTTGTACAGTCACACAGCAAACTCCCAAAACATCAGCTGGCCTAGCATCCCCACTATCTCTCCAATACACTGACAGTAATAACTTTGTAGTCTAGCTGTCTTCATTGATTGATTTGGATCATTTTTGAATAATCTGGCTCAGCACCTTTTTAAAATCCTAGCTAATATTGATTAGAAAATCTGGAAAACATTAGTTCATTGGAGGTAAACAAATATGATAGAAGACTTGAAGAGAAATATGTCAGGCATGTCACCAAAAGACACCAAAAGATAGGTCACGTATTGATTTTTGTCTGTCTCATGCCAAGGTGAGCCAGGCCACGCTGAATGAGCAGTTTGAGATGTGAGGAGACTGCAGAAAGTCACTGCTTTAGGGGCTGTTACACTGGACTCGAACTAGAAGCAATGTCACAGCACCCAGATCAGCAGCAGGCTGTGAGGTCTGGGGCACTGTGGTTGTTGCTTAGTGAGAAAGGTGGCACAGCCCTTGGGGAGTAAAAGCAGGTGTCTTCAAGGGATCTCTCCTACAAAGCTGAGCTGGAATATTTTTCTCTTTGAGAAGATGCTGTTCCTCCTCCTTTGGGTCTGACCTGACAGATAAACTTGGGGAATGCCAGTTACCCTGGCTGGCAAATTAGGTGGCAAGTACTATTGACCCTGGTGCAGTGCAGGGGCAGAGCTGCCCAGTGCTGGGAGGGTTTAATCTCAGCAAGGAGAAGTCTGAAGCAGGCTGGAAAACCTTTCTGGGGCAGATATGCAGTACAGTCACTCGGAGTTGCATTGCTGTGCTTGTGCTCCAAGACACAGAACCCCAGGTGTCCTGGCTTTTGTGTCTGCTCTGCATTCCTTATAAGTTATTGAATGATTGGGAATTAAGAATATTCCCGTGAATATTCTGATTTGACAAGTACGTGCACAGATAATAACAGAAAGCTTTTATTATGGAAATAGAGATCAAGTTAAAAAAACCCAGGGCCCTGTTTATTAAAGCTTTGGTTGCACTGTGATGTGTTACACTTGGTGACTCACCCTGGGAGCTATCGGGACACGAATACTAACGCTGCAGTGCAGGAGGCTGGGTCATGAGCAGGGAAAGATCATCTCAGTTAGGAGGATGACCGAAACAGCTCTGCACAGCCACTACCTGCAGCTCTGCCATGAATAATGTGCAGAGCACCTTATCTGTATCCCTAATCTGTTTAAAGGCATGACTCACACATCAGGCCCATGCCAAAAGATGACGACGACAGATCTGAATGCTGGGGCTGAGGAGCCCCCTCTGAGCGATCGTGTCCCCCGATCCTGCGGCTGAGCCTCTGGGCCAGCGATGACGCTGCAGTCCCAGAGCTCTGGGCATCTCCGCTGGAATGGCAGAGTGCTGCGGATGAGGTCACTGTCTCCTGCTGGTGCCCTGGTCCTGGCTCGCCGTGGGTGACCGGGAGGCTTGGAGCCGGGAGGGAGCATTTCAGCTGCCAGCTGAAGCGTGCTTTGAAAATGCAACTGCATTAAGAGCGTGTAATAGGCTGAGAGATCTCCTTCCTTCCCAAGGCCAAGCTTTGTTAATTGGAAGGAGCCGGTCCAACCGGCTGATAGGCACCCAGGAAATGCAGTCTGTACCATTTCTGAGGGTACAGCTTGACTGGCTCATGCCTGCCTGTTGCAAGGTGTGAGGATTTTCTCCTCATCATCTGCAGGAGTGGGGAATTTCTGGAACTCTCTTTTGGCTCCTTTAAAAATAGTACAGACCTGCCAAATCACTAGGAAGGCCTAGAGCTAGTGAGCTCCTGTAAGAAATAAAATGAACACTCGCTCTTGAAATGACAAAGAACCAAAGTTTGTCACTGACAGGGGGTTGCAGGGATCCTTCACTCAGACAGCTGCATGGGGAAGGTGGAGTGGAAGAGGTGACAGGAACAAGGGAGACAAGTGGATTCACAGAATGGGACCTGTTATTGAACTGCTGTATAACCACAGGAGTATATTCAGACATCCTCAGGTAGTGCAGGCTTCACTGTGGAATATCTTGGCATTCTCCCTTGCGACTGCTGCTGCTTTTAACTCTGAAGTTTGCCTCTCTGAGGGATGTCTGTGTGGATCAGGGCTGGGTGATGCTGATGGAGTGTTGCAATATCCTTGCCATTGAGTGACAGGCAGCATATGAATCATCAACTGGTACTGAAGCGAGGTGGGGAGGGGTGTGTGAGGTGGGCAGCCATCTCTTTCAGTCTCATTTCCCCTTTGACAGGTCTCCCCAGGGCTTGTCACACAAGGCTTATATATCCAAGGCCTCACTCTTGGTTTTATCCTGGGAATAGTAACAGAATAATTGCCTATATAGGATGAGGAAAAAAACATCTTTATGGCTCTTAGGAAAAGATTTAAAGAAGACCCCTAAAAAAACTACAAAAGAAAGCGCTCCTAAAAGCCAGGTATTGCAGCATCTAAACAAGAGGAGCCTGGCCTGTGTTGCAATTCAGCATTTGGTGAGAGCAGGCTGTGGGGCCTAAGGCAGGTCAGCCCCTGGGGAGTGCCGAGGGGCTTAGCCAGGAGATGTCTCCCACCTGCTGTCAGAGCCTGAAAGAGAAGTACTGAGGGCTTTGGTGCCTAAGTGGTTTTCTGGATCTGCCTCTTGGCAAAACTCCTGCTTATTTTAGAGCACTTGGGAATTCATCTGCACTTTTCATTAGTTTCCATTTTGGGATCCTACCTTCACCCTGCAATGGGCAGAGGCAACTAGGTGAAATGGCTGAACTGAATCCATCTGGACCAGGATTTTGTAGAAGTCTCTCATGAAACAAGCTGGTTCTCCAGTGCTGTTCAGACCTTCCAGCAGTGCTGTCCTAGACACATCTTCTGTCACACAGGTTCTTACAGGTGCCACTGGTCTGGAAACTCCCCAGGAGCTGCTATACCCTCAGCAGCTTCAGCTACCAGGGGTGAGAGCAAAGAGCGTGACTGCCATTGCCCGTGCAGAAATGGTAAATAAACCGCCCTTTCCCACTTCTCTTTAGTGACTGATCCTCTCCCCCCCACCGTCAACAGGGGGTGGGCCAGGGCAGGGTTGGAAGTGCTGCTGCTGCAAGGCTTGTCCTTTGTTTATTCCTCAAATAAACCCTTTCATTTATCAGCTGGCATTTCGGCCCAGCTGTCTTTCCCTGGGGCTTGGCAGGAACTGAGATAGAAACTTTAGCCTGGTGGAAGGGCTCTGCAGTAAGAGAAGTTTGGTGTTCCTGAAGGGTTGGGGGTTCCTTTGCAGGCAAACAAACCCTCACAGCACATCAGCCTGCTCCTAACAGTTACCTCCCGATGTTCATCTGCTTAGACTTCAGCCTCTTCAGTGGTCAAATGGGAGTAATTTAGTCATTATTTCCAGCAGCAAATTGACTCCATTAGAGTTCAGCTGACCGGTGCTCCAGCTGCTAAAGGGGTGGGAGTGGTGCTGTCTGGCTGCTATAAATTAGACATTATCTGGGGTCCTGGTTTGCCTTTACATCTCTACTTTCCCTCTCTGCATCCCTTCCAACCCAGCCCTCTGTGTGATGTTTTTTTAACCTTTCCTCAGCCGCCAGTGTCCCTTTCATTCCCATGAGCAGTGCCATGCTGGCAGGTTTGTCAGCTTTTTGTGTGCCCCTGAGCCCCTGTCTGTGAATGCTCTCCTTTCAGGCAGTGTGACATGGGTGCTCCAGACACGGCATTCACTGGGCCCCCTTTGACTTGCACCCTGCAGATCCCCTTTCCCACCCTCCATCTTTGATTCACAGTAAGTGGTGAGCCTGAGGGTGGGGGCAAAACACCCCTCCCTTCATGGTAAATTAATGCATGGGCACAGCTCCTACCAGGGCTTTGTGTCCAGCAGCAGAAACTCCGGTGACCCTACTGTGTTATATTGACCATTTGTTAAATCTTTAAACTCCATCTGTTTAGGCTGAAATCCTTTTAATGACTGGACATGAACAATTTAGTGTTGATGTTTCAGGATAAAATTGGCTCATTTTGAACTTTGGTGCCCATTGTTCCAGCTGGTAAAGCGTGGACACTGGTTTAGTGACATGTACGCAGCTTTGCTGGGGATCGTTAAGGGCTGGTGGCCAACACCATCAGGGGAGTCCAACAGATGTGATTTTCTTATGTCTGGCACCCCAAGTCTCTCCCTCCACTTTGCCTCTCCCTGTTCTGGGAGAGAAGCTCTTTGTTCTGCTGATTCTTTCATCAGGAGATTACAATTCTGTTAAACACTTGTATTTTTCCATTCCCCCCTCCTAATATTCATCCATGTTTACTGTTCGAGTTTTTTCCATCCATTTGTGTCTAAACTGCTGCCCTCTATAGCATATGTAGATGCACAAGAGGGTCAGAGCCACAGGGATCTGATCTTTGAGGTGAAACGGTTCAAATCATGTGGCCCTCAGACACCTTGGCTCTGAGTGAGTTGTGAACAATGTGTGTTGTTCAGAAGTGGAAAAGAAACCACCCAGGGAACAAGAATCACTCTAAGTAAAAAACTGAGACAACCAAAAGTCCTGCCAGAGCGAAACATTTTTATGCAGGTTATTTGAGGGATAAAAGCTCTCCATATTTAACTGTATCTGCAAGGTATGAGTGCCAGCAAACAGGAATGTGGCAGAAGGTGACCTGGTTTTGATAACAGCTTTTTCTCAAGTATTTGATGCTTTCACTAGTTGTGTTGGGTTTTTTTCTGTTTATTTGTTTGGTTTTAGTTTTTTGTTTGTTTGTTGTTTGTTCTTGTTTTTTTTTCTTTTCCTTGTAACTCAGGAGGGCAAAGATGAGGCACAAAAATTAGAGATCTGGAGTTTGTGGCAGATCTGGTACTGATGTGGGACTTAACTGTTTTAGCAGAAAGATTAGGTCTTTGAGATCCACACTGTATTTATGACTGAGGCATGGGGCCAAAATAACCTGAAAAACATTAAACAGTGAAAATTGACATTTGACAAGCAAAGGGAATTATCAAGCCTAAAATGAAATACATGAAGCACACAGAAACCCAGAACTCTGTAGGAAAGGAGACGGAGAAAGAAAAGGGATGTTCAAGGTGATTGACCACAAAAACTGACACACTAAGCTGATCATGCTGTGGATTCATAACTCTGTCCTACTAGAAGATCAGCAAAGTCTGAGATGAGTCCTGTCACATCTACTTTCAATAGCCATATTAGCTCGGACAGTGATCCAGACTTTTGTGGCATAAATTTAAGCAGTTTTTAGTGAGTGCATATTGCCACTAATCTCAATTATCTGTAATTCAGTGAAGTGGAGGGAACCAATGTCAGTCCTGAAAATGATCTGCTGAGGAGGGTTACAGGATGAGTTTCTGGCCTGGTTGTAGTTTGGTGACGCACTGCTGCTGCAGCACAAGCTGTCGCCTGCTGAAAACAGAGATATTAGACACTGGAAGTCAGTGGCATCTGTGTAAAGTGCCAGGTATAGCAAGGGAGATAAAGCTCCACATTGCACTTGGTGTAGTGCAGAGCCATGCACATGGAGGACTTTGTGAGGATGAGGCTTTGAGTATCTCAAATTGGAAACAACTGCACACAAGAGCAGTGTTATGAAAACAGTCCCTGTATCTGGGTGCTATTGTCATTTAGAAAGGCTCACATTCAGGGTAATGGGAAACATCTTCAAATCCCAGAAAGCGTGGTGAAAAAGGGCACTGAGAGAGTGTCAAATTCAACAGCCGTAATGAGCTGAAGTGGCTGGAGCTCGGCCATGACATGGGCAGAACTGATGGATTTACTGCTGCTGGGAAACACTTGTGCTGCTGATACTTCAGGGTGATCCATGGGCACATGATAGCAGTGCCAGAGAGACTAATTTAGTGTTGGCGGAGGGAGGCAGTGTTCCAGGTGTGTTTCTGAGTGTCTCTCTGCCCTCCAGAGCTGCTTAGAAACCTGCATGTGCTCAGCCTTTTCCTACATGGAGCTGATGAGTCTGTGGCGCTGAGGATGCCATGATCAGCAGATGGCACAGCTTTCAGTGGCTCTCTCCCTCTTCTGTGCTGCATCACTTCCCACCAACGGTACAGACACCACCACTTGAGAAAACACCTCAGAAATAGCACTTCGGGAAAGAGTTTGGACTTAAGTGATGGCAGATCTCCCATGTTGCTGGTAGGTGTTATTTCTGTAAAACAGCAACAGCAAAGGACTATTCAGTGTTTATTTTCTGGCAGAGCTTATGTATCGCTAGCTCTCTTCATGTTGTAGTCTTCTCAGCTGGATGAAAAGAAATCTTTATATCACATGAAGGTATTGAGGTCTTTGAAGGCAGCTTTCAGTTGGGTGGTGCATTCCTCTGTCAAGTATTCTTACTGCAGTGGTGTCCTGGCAATTTGAGGTGGGGTGGGCTTTTTCCTGAATTTGTTTTAAAAAACTGAGGGGATATGTCTGAAGAGTTCAGGTGTACTCCTCTGGAAAGATGCATTGAGTCACCATCTCTGCTTTGGATGCAGCCTCTGGAGGGAAATGGCAGCTTCTTTATTTCCTCTTTATACTTGATTTTAGCTGTTTAGGGCCTCTGACATGTCAGCAGAGGAAAGGTAATACCTGTGGAGTTGTAGGCTGTTATACATTTCAGCAGGCCCTTCTGTTTGAGAAGGATGTGAACAAACCAGGGTGCTTTGGGGTTTTCCCTGGGGAAATCAGAGCTGGGTGACCCTGGAATTAAAACTCCTCCATGAGTCAGAGACCTTTGTCTGTGTCAGAAATTGGTTAAATGCTGACCAGTAGTTTCTGATTTTCTCATCATGGGTTTCATGTCACAAAATAAAGGCCTCCACAGACTGTTCTGAACTGACTGCCCCCTACACCTTTCTGCTGCACTTCCTCAGCCTTCATTAAATTTCTTTAAGGAAATTAAGCTTTTGATGTTTCTGTAAATAGGCACCTTCACGTTATTGTTTAAGAGGGTAAAATGCAACCATTTGCTGCAATTCACACTTCTACGGATGGGGCATACACAGCTTCTCCTGGACAACCTGTTCCACTGTCTCACCACACACGTAATTAAGAAAATACCTTAGGTGTAGGAAGATGCCTGATGAAAAAAGAAGTACTGTGAAAGAATGTCTTTCCTTCCTTCCTGTTGTGTCCCATACATTCTCATGCTGCTTTTGACCCTCTCTGTAGCCTCTGTTTTGTCACATCCATCTCCCTCAGCCTGGGGTCCCCTCTTCCCTGCTGCAAGCACCACTCTCACCTTGTACTTGCTACTCCAGAAGGAATGAGTTTATCCCCAAGTTCTCTTTGCTCCTGGCCTTTGGCAGCTCTTCCTCACTTTCAGGATTTGCTCTCATGTTTCAAGTGAGAGACCTCTGCCTTCTTAAGTGTGAAGGCACTGGCAAAGTTAGACACATCAATCCTCTGTTTATTTACAGGTCAGGTACAGGACAGGCAACAGCAATCTGAGATTTCCCATGCTGCTTTACACATCCCTGACCTCTGCAATGACCCAAACTTCTGTAGAGGGTAAGATTTAGTTCAAACTCTATATCAGCTCAGCCCTTAGCCCACAGAATATCATGTGGGATGGCTCAAATATGCCAAATTTTGTGTCGTGATTAAGTGGAATTGTCCATGATCTATTATGATCTGACTAAATTACAGCCACATTAATTAAACATAGGCACTCTGGTTGAGCCTAAGCCACAGATGGCATCCCACAGATGGAATGCCACTCTTGATATTCACAGAGCCACTCAGCCCTTTAACTTCAGCTTGTGCTGATTAGTAGAGCAATTTATTTTAGGTGCAGCTATTGGCCTCTGCTGAGGAGAGTGCTCTTAAATGGATATCACTGACAAGGGCCCAGTATACAGAAAAAAAGCGCAATGGAGAGCAGGGATAATGGAAACTCCAAAAGTTATCAGCTGTTCTTCCACCCCAGCCTTTCAGAGCAGCAGGAAGGGAATTGGGCACTGAATTCCAACTGATATTCAGCAGCATTTGGCTATTTTACTACTTCAGGTGCTGTTTTTAAACTGATTGTAGCAGTGATCTGTTGGAGGATCTTATGATTAGGTGTTCTAATACTCATTGTGGAGCTCTTTTATAAGAGAAACATTTACCGTTTGAAGCCGAGTCCTAAAATCATCCTTGTCTCTGCCTCCAGAAGGCTCAAGTTATGGCTCACTAGGTTTTGTGTTGGCTTTTTGGCAGTGCTTGTGGGAAAGGTGCACAGCAGGGTTTATTTAGCAGGAATGGCTACTGTTGATAACCTAGAGTGAGGCCCCATTCTCTTAAGCACTGTGCATCTTCTGTGCCAAAGAGGGGAAGGATTATACAAAATAAAATTTCTTACATCCGGCCATGTGGAAGCCGATGGATGCATGGATATGAAATGACTTTTACAAGGTCATACAAAAAATCTGTGGCAAAGCTAAGACCTAACACAAGACAGCCTGAGTTCTAGGCCAGCACAATAATGTCAATTATAGTCATTAATGTCAAAGGAGGAGGAGGGAAGAACAGAGGAAAGATATTTCTGCAAGGAAGAGGATGGTGGGGAAGTATTTAACAATTTAGGGCATCCTGACTCTGTGTGTAAAGATGTGTAGGATTCTAAAATCAAAAGAGATTTCTTTTCAAATGTGCCATCTCATTTCAAATGCTAATTTTTATTTAGAGAGGTGGGAGGGAATTTGCTATTAGTGTCTTTAAAAGAAGCCAGCCTGTTACACTGGTAATTAACAGTGGTTCTGGAAAGGCTTGTGAGCTTTTACTACATCTGCTACAGGGCCTCTCTTTTTACTACAAGTGGCCAGAAAATACAGTGTTTGTCCTGATAAACGTTCATCTTCAGAAATAAGTTGAAGGTAGCTTGGAGGTTCTGGTGTGGGTTCTGTCAAGCTGGATCAGAGCTGGCCTGTGTCTTCCAGCCTCTGCTGCTAAAGGCAGCACTGACCAACAGCCACCACCATGTGATGGCACAGCTCCTGGAAGAGTAAGGAGCATGTTACTGCAGAGCTCTGGAAAAGCTCAAAGCTCACCTTTTGGAAGAACAAGAAGAGCAACCCAGTGCTTTGGCAGCTGTGATGTGGATGCACATGTCTCCTTGCAGGCAGCAGCGAGGCAAGGAATACCTGGGGACAAGCTGCCCTCATCTCATGAGAGAGGCATGAACTGAGAGTTTGGGGCAAGGCATGGACCACAGAGAGTGGAGGGCAGAACATGGAAAGACAATGTTTCCCACTTTCCCACCAGTCCCTTCTCTCCACTGACATCTCCAGAGGACCATCTGCACTCCATAATAAAAAGTCAAGACCCACCAGTTTAGGGCTGTGACGAAACAAGGGCGGTTCGCTTTGGACTCGTCCTCTGCAGCTGAAGCTTATTTCAGTTCTTTCATGTGGGCTGTGGTTGTCCTGGGAGTGCTTTCTCTGCAAACAGCTGTGGGGAACACGAGCTTTCTTTAGTGCAGCGTCTGCAGTTGCTCCTCGCTTGGCCAGCAGCAGAAGGCTGTGGCTGTGTGTCTGTCTGTGGCCGTATGTGCTGGCTCCAAGCCCAGACCTTCAGCCAGGACTGCTCCCACTTTGCTCTTCAGCAGTAAAGTTTGTGATAAACCTCTTGCCCTTTTCATATTTCAGTGGACTTGACTGAAATGGAGATGAAGTTGTCTTGGGCAGAGGCTTCTTGTGCACCTAGTGGGAGGTTTCTCCAGATTCCTGAATATCGACAGTACCAATGTGCAGAGCTGCACTGGGGCCAGAGGCTGCAGACCTGAAGGCTGGGCTGCAAGAAAGGCTCTCTAGTTTCATGGTGGGAGATGTCTTGTTAGCAGTGGACAATTTAGTTCTCTCTCTATTTTCTGGCTGTTTGGAGAATTTGTTGGAGTCAGGGCTATGAACTTCTTCAGCTAGTTTGGAGAAAAAAAACCCATGGAAATATATGTTTCAGAAAAAAATAACTAAAATATTTTTCTTCCTACAGGAAACTAAGATGTCAAGTTTTTATTCATACTCTGTATGAATAAAAACTGAAATGTTGGAGTTTCCAGCAGTAGGGAAATTCTAAGCTATGACCAGTTCTGTCTGGAACTATGTTTTTCTTTTCCACTTTGGCCTTGTCTTTCTAGTTAATTCTCATTTTCATCCTGAATTTTTTAGGTCAGAATTAGCTGAACTTGACCAGGTGGTTTTGCCTGCTTTACTAGATACTTGCAGCATTCTGGGCATCCATTAATCCCACACCTTTTGAAAGATCCCTTTGCTGTCAGTATGTTTCTTTGATAAGCTGTTGGGGTGCTCTGCTGGGCTTAACGTTCTCAGATAGTGAGTCCTTGACCTTGGTCAGCCTGAAGCTCTGCCACTGTTAGTTAGCTGCCAGAGTTTTGCCCCAAAACATGTTGAAGTCTTTGGAAGGCTTCTTCTGCTTTTATTGTTTATGTAATGAGAATTAAGTTAATTGTTTCCAAACTATGGAACAACCCTAATTTCTTTTTCTGCTCTCCATTACTTCTGAATATACAGTTTTCTATACAAGCATCAGCAAAATTTATTCCAGAATGTAATTAGTTTTACTATCAGGAGTATTTTATATAAATTCTCATAATATAGATTCCAATATAAGGTTTAGCCATCTTTTCCTTTGGAAAGCATTTTTCTGTGCTTTCTTCCCCAGCTTGATAATGTTGGGTGATCTCTACCTTGCCAAAAGTGTGCTGTTGGTTTAGCTGGCTGTTACTCGTAATTACAGACTTTTTTGGGTTGTCTTTACAAGAATCACTGGATAGAGAGTAGTGAAATTGAGAATGCTGAAAATTTTCCTTTAAAAATATTATTGTGTTTGAAAGTTTTCACCATCTGCTTGCCTTGATATGATGAGGGGCAATATAAGGACAATAGTGAAAAACCAGTTTATTCAGAAGGAGATAATGATATGAAAGGGAGAGTTTAATCAGATAACTTCTGAAAACTGGAGAATACCAAAGTCCTTTTCATTTTGAAGTAACCATTTCATAAAAAATTCACCAGTCTGTCCCATCTGTGTTGATAGCAAAGCTTATTGATTATCTCCCTGTATTCATGTTGCCCTTCCTGACCCTATTTAATTTAGATCCTATGTGGGCACTTATCTTTGTGGTCACTGTGGTTTAATGTCAGTGACTGAAAATTGATACACAGAGCTGGAGTCTTCAGCACTGGCTCGCAGCCTCAGGAGCCATTAGGCCCTGTCACCTTGGTCACCATCTCTTCTGTCCTGCCTCAGGATTGATCAGCTTCCTGTTTATACGATGATATCCAGCAGCATATCCTTATGTTGTTGGCAAGAGGCTTTCCATCATTTCTTATCTGGCTGTTTAAATTGTTATGCCCATGGGCACAGAGCGATAGGAAAAGTGGGAATGGCTTTAAACTAGAAGAGGTTTGGGCTAGACATTAGGAAGAAAGTGTTCAAGGCCAAGTTGGATAGGTCCCTGAGCAACTTGATCCAGTGGGTGGCAACTTGATCTTGTGGAGGGGTTGGAAATAGATGCTTTTTAAGGTCATTTCCAAAGCAAACCATTCTGGGATTCTGTGTTCCTATGATGTGGTGAAACACAGGGGTCCTTCATCACTGGAGCCTCAGAGCCGATGCCTGTGGGGTGCTTTCCTCCTCTTCCAGCGTGCTGCTGCACAGCCACGTTTACTCTGTGGGACCAGAGCGAGTAAACTCAGCTCCACACACAAAAGTCCCATGTATCCACCTCCGGGCTGGGGGAGGATAAAGCCCTGGATTGTGCTACCCATGCTCAGAAGTGCTGAGGCACAGCCGGGTGTCCAGGGGAGCTGCGGATTTGTTTAAGGCAGTGGATTTGGCCAGAACGTGGCAGGAAGTTATCCTGAGGCACGGGCTGCCTGGGCAGGACAGCACCAGGAGAACAAGGAGGCTGTTATGAAACAGGCCTTGTCAGGGAAAAGGTAGCACTGGGAGACTTCAGAGAGAAGGCTGTTTCATGGCAGAAGCCGGCGTGTGGCAGTGAGCCCCGGGAGGCTGAATGCGGCATCAGAGGAGAAGGGGCAAAGGGAGCTGTGAATGAAGTGGCTCTGAGGCTGTGAGGTTGTTGGTTTGGAAGTGTCCCCTGCAATGCGGGTCTCCCAAGGAGTGTGTGCCTGTGGGGACTATATAGCCTTTAGCGATACCTTGGCTGGATGCTGTTAAATAAGGTTTTAAGAATCAGAAGACAAAGCATTATAGACTGGAGGGGCTGGGACTGCAAGACTGCGGCAAAGGACTCTTTCTTCCCCTGCCTGCAGGCTGCCGAGCGCAGCGGGGCCCCGGCCTGTCATTAGAGCTTACTCAGAGCCACTTCAGCCCAAATCACCAATATGATGGTTGACTGGCAGGGGCTTTGGAGGGGGAAAACGGCAATTACAAACTAAATGGAAAGGAGGAAATAATGGAAAAATGGAAGTTATAGAACAGAACTGACCACAGAGTGGAAAGGGACTTTGTGGAAACTAATACAGCATCATTACCTTTGCTAGAAGTACACGGAGCACGGCAGTGGCAGAACGTGAATCATAAAAAGTGATGTCTGCCCCATGCCAGCTGTAGCCCTTGGATCAGATCATGCTGGCCTTTGTTATCAGCCTTTTTTCTGTGCTTCCACAAAAAGAGAGAGGGGAACTTGTTGCTGTTCCCATATTCTGCCAGTTCCCCTTCTTCCACTCGATAACATCATCATGCAAATACATCTAATTCAATTTTTCTACCATTTCCTGAAGAAAGGTAGTGTCTATAAACTCTGAATCTGTCAGAGAGTTGAGGAGAGGGGACAAAGTTAATACATTTTCACTTTTCTCTAGATAGATTTTTTTATTTCATTTTTCCTTAAAAATATGTATTCAGTGACCCTTCTTGCTTTTCCACCAGAGATCTGATTACCCTGTAGCAGTCCGGCATAGTTTCCTATGAGTACTTACCAAGCCATAAGAACTAGAGATAGAAATAAATCTACTTCAAACTATTTCAGCTGTAAGAATGTATAGAAGACCTTATTTGCTGTGAAATTAAACAAGGAGAGATACCTGTTTACAATCCCTGGCATGAAGCCAACAAATGTGTTTCATTACTATGGCTAGAAAGAAAAACATCTTCTATAGACATTTTTTTGACCAAAGTAAAAGAATACAAAGAAGTGGAATGACCTGACTTCTTGTACTAGACTAAAAACTGAAAATAGTGAAAATAGGATGACTTGGTTAAAAAAAACCTTGAATCATGTTCACAAACAAATTTCTCAACAAACACTAATTTGTTCCATGTAGCTGCATTTTACTGAATATTTGGGAAGAAAATCTTGAAATGCCAACAATTATTTTTTTAAAAAAAGGGAAAAGAGAGAAGAAATAAAACAGCCATTAGCTAACTGCTGCGTGTCAGCTGGTGAGCTTGATCAGTGGTGCGTTTTACAGGGTTGTGCACTGTCATTATAGTAGTTGATTGTCTCTCAGAAATAAAATATTAGCATGCATCTGGTTGCAGAAGTCCAATAATAATAGCAGATAGTGGTAATACATTGCAACCAGTCAGCAGCAGTAGCAAAGTACTGACTAATTGTCTGTTTGAGGCCCATCTTGTCCCTGTTAATTCAGCCAGCTGCCAAGAACAGCTTTTATTTCTATTCCAGATATCTGGGTGTGGATGGGTGCTCTGACTTCCTCCACTCTGTCCTGGTCTTCCATGGCATAGAAAGTCGTGACTTTTAATGCTGCTCAAGGAAGTCTTGCCCACTATGCAAGCTGCTTATTCAAAAGCAGTTGGTAAGGCAAGGCTCTTGCTTTAGCATGTTCCTAGTGGGATGACCCGAAGCCCTAAATGTCTGATGCACATCTACACTGTGAACTCAGAGCAGAGGTGCTTTTGTGGTTGCACATTTGTTTTTGTGGGACGTGGGATTCCTATATGGAAAAAACTTAGATGAGCAGTGATAGTGCAGGGTGTGCCAGCAAAGGATTAGTGCCCTGAAATAATAGAATCATGGAGTGGTTGGAAGGGACCCTAAAGATTTAGTTCCAACCTCACTGCCAGGGGGAGAGACACCTTCCACCAGTCCAGGTTGCTCAGGAAATTGAATTTTCCATTTCTGATTGACGCCCTGCTTACCTTTCCTTCTACTTGCCCATACGTTCTTGGTCTCCCTAGCCCTGGTCCCTATAATTTTCTGCTTTGGTCTTTTGGGGGTTGGCAGTGCAGCTGGGCTCAGGGATGCAGGTTAGCTCTGCCACTCCCTCAGCCAGACAGGCGACAGCTGCCTCCTGTCTAAACCCCCTACAACTGGGGGAGCCCTGCTGCAAGCCAGGACTCATTATCACCGGCACAGTGCGTGCTAATGAGTCTAAATAGCTTCTGGAGGAAGCTCATGGCTTTCCAGCACACCGGGTGGGTGGAGTGCTGTATCTCATGGTATCAGCGTCCCCTTTGCTGGGTCGGGCTTGCTGAAGTACACATTTCAGTGGGAAAGAGAAGACAAATGGATAGATTTCTAATTTCTTGCCTGTTCCTTCCACAAACAACCCTTCCCTGGAGCCTGCAGATTTATCACAGCTGAGAGGGAATTCTGTGGCAGCTTCTTATTAAAATATTGGCAGCCTATTACTGCTCCTTACAAATGATGCAGATGGATCACCGACTGAAACAGTGCTGAAAGGCAGCTCTGTCTGAGGTGAAATGCTCTTTGTCCATCACTGCTACCTGTACTTTTCCTCACTGGAAAGCAGATTTTAATTTTTTTTTTTTTTTGTACTTTGCCTACCTCAGCAAATCAAGATCCTGAAAGTTATTCCGGAGGCTCTCTTATCTTTTAACAAATATCTATGGTCTGTGGCTGTCCTGACCTTGAATTGGTTACCCGTGCATTTCTCACATCAAGATTAGATTATTGCGACTGCCTCCTGACAGCCTGGCCTGATAAGACCCTGTACAATTTCCAGCTGGTGCTGAATGCTGCTGCCAGGCTCCTGTAATAGAGAGATGAGCTCCACATTTCACCTCTGTCCAAAGCGCTGTGTTATTTGCCAGTTAAGCAATATATCGACTTGAAGAGTTCCCCGTTAAAGACGAGCTGCACTTTTTACCCACACTTACGCCCGTGAGTGCTCTGGGAAGTGAGATGCAAGCACAGGTATGTGCTGCCTGCCCCGTGTAATGGTGCTGGAAGGGCACTTGGCACCTGGCCTCACATTACCTGCATCACCGACAGATTATTTGTGACTTGCTTCTAAACAGGATGGCGCGGGTCCAGCCTGTTTTCTCCTGTATCTTTTTAATTTCCTCACCTAACAGTAAAAATCCGAATTGGTTCCAGCGATGTCTGTAAGGTCCTGGCTGCCCTGCCCCGCCGAGGGTTCTCTCCTGTGCTTTGCAGACCTGGATGCAGGAGGGCTCTGTGGCTGAGGGCAGCAGTTCCAAGCCCTGCACTCCGGAGCTCAGCTCACTCACAGCCTGCTCGAGCAGAGCCTGCGGATCAGGCAGTATCTCACACCAGGCACCACAGAGGGTTACTGCAATCTCCGTGAGTCTGCAGGAAAGTGCACGGTGCCAGGTGACAAATGAGTGGTAGGGGGCTATACAGGGGAAAGAGGTGCAGGGAATGGTTGAAATGTGTTATTGTGCATAATAAAGTAATAAACACCAAGGTGGGAGAAGGACTTCTTGACTTCTTAGCATTTAGATGTTCCTTTTTTCAGTATTTAAGAATATTTTCAGTGTCTGTGGTTGGTTGGAAAAAGGAAACTAGATTTTGGCATTAAAGCTGTTGATATTCTTTCTTGATTATTTTCTTTTTTCTTGGAACTATAAAATCTTACATCCTTGATATCTGGGACATACTGAGAGAGAGGAGGAACTGTAAGTTTTCACAACTAATTATCCTCCCTACTTCCCCTGGGCTGACCTCTTTCCTTCCTGCTCCACATAGGCTATATGAGCCTCTCTCCCCCAAATGGAGGGATTAACCCCTCTTCCAGTCTGCCAAGGGATTGGTGGATTTTCCATCACCAGAAACTTTCAAATATTTTCTTAAAAGACATGTTGTGGATTAAATAATTATAAATTTGTTTATTTGTTTTCTGTGTGTCTGTTACAGGCAAAAGTGGATCCTCCAGGCTGTTTAATCTTTGATAACAATAAATTACCAGTGATTGAGACAAGGTGGATGCTTTTCTTCTGTCCCCCGCTGGATCTTGAGGACACTCAGCCATCACAGCACTGAGCTTGAGGCTATGTAGATTCAGTATTGCTACTCCATTATTGCACAGACACAGGTAGAATGGGTTTTCACTGAAAATGAATTTTGCTGTCACATCCAGAGGGGTTTTATATTGTTAACTAACACTGTATTAACTGGGTACTTTTTACCTGTCATTAGCTGCACAGGCAAAAGTGAAATACCACAGACTTCATAGCTACTTCTCCATCTTCAAGGTTGTAATTCTGCGAGGGAGGAAGGATTTTGTGTTACTTTTGTTTGAACCTGAAGTGTGGAGAGGGTGGTCAGTGAAAT
The DNA here is from genome assembly GCA_013400735.1 of Pomatostomus ruficeps. Classification (NCBI taxonomy): domain Eukaryota; kingdom Metazoa; phylum Chordata; class Aves; order Passeriformes; family Timaliidae; genus Pomatostomus; species Pomatostomus ruficeps. Next base: position 335,277 of record VYZT01009752.1, read on the forward strand.
ACAGATCTGTGCCACTGGTGAGAATCCCTTGGGATTATATTAGCGAGCAACAATTTAGGGAGAAGTTAGTAAAAATTATGTGGATGTGCTTTGCCTTAACTTCCTCTGCACATCTCTTGCCAGTTTTTGTAGCTTTCACAATCCAGACTTCTCTTAAATATTAAAAAAAGAAAAAAGAGAAATGCTTCTAAGCAGATGAGCTCAATCTGTTTCAAGAAATATCGTGTTCACCAAGCATATGCACAGTACTCAAATTAGCTAATTTCTTCTTAGCAACGATAGCTCTAGAATGCCCTTGACCTTCCAAAGAGGAGAAACTTGTACTACTGCAGTATTCAGGATTTTAATATTAAAAGAGGTTAAATAGCAAAAAGTGGAAAGCTCTTTGCTTCCTCTTTGGTAAAAAGTGAGCTAATGCCAGCAATTTCCATGGCAACTGCAAACAGACTGTCCTGTTCACTTCCATGTTATAAATAAAACAAAAATATTCTCTAAATTACATGCTGTGCCTACATGTATTTGCTATCACCATGTTCAGCAGACACTGGGAAATATTTCTGTACACATTTGTAAGAAAAGATTACAAGATTTATGCAAACTGCGTAGCCTTGGTGGGTTGTTTTCCTTTGAGGAAATAATAAAAATAACTTCAAAACAATGCCACCCTTTTTATTGCTGATACTCTCCGAGTTTCACAAATAATTACAAATCCAAAACGGATACCTTTCCAGCAGCTAGTGTACACAATAATAAGCTTGCAGGAACACAGTTTTAAGCAGGAGCAAAAAACAGGAGCAAAAAATAATTTGAGAAAGGGTAGGTGATGATTGGGGCTTTTGCCTTTATATTTCTGATGGTGTGCACACAACGGAAGAACAGTTGGTTTGTGTTGTAATTTCGTTCATATTCCAGTAGACCAGACCTACTCTGTGTGCTTTCACTGCACGTTGTATTCTGTTCTGTTCTCTGACATTAAAAAACGGCTCTTTGAGTTCACAGGAGCTCTTTAGGTGAGGGCAAGCCTCCATCCTGCCCTTCTTTAGGTCCGGGAAGTGTCTTTCCCGCCTGTAGAGTAGAGCTGTAGGGCTCTCATGAGGCTTTGGAGCAAGGGATAAAGCACATGAGCTGTTTGTGCAAGGGCAGCTCAAGAACTTTTCTTGAGGTTCCTCAGCCCAGCTGGTGTTCAGGCAGAGGGCAGGACCCAGAACATCCCGGTGCCGCTCACTGCCTGCTCCGGGAGGGGAGGTCTGTTTTCTGACTGTGGAGTGACCATCCCAAATGCCATTTCCCAGCCATGAGAGAAGGACTGGGAGATGTGAGACAAGCTCTTTGAGACAGCTGCTGCTGTTAACTCAAGGCTGAGGTGACCTTGGAGGAATAACCAGTGCTGCTAAAAGCACAAAGGTGCATCAGGCTGAACCTGTCACTCTCTGCAGGGTCTTTGCTGGGACTGCCCTGTCCATTTGCTGCTTGTTCAGAATTCAGCAGTGCAATTGCTCACTGGCCAGAGATGCTGACATCCTACTGTGCTTCCAGTCCGCTGGCTGAGCGTGGATGAGCAGATCACTTGACATTATGGGTTTTTAAAGCACTTTTGAACACTGGCCTTGCCTCTTTTCACACGCAGGTTCTGGGGCTATAGTACATCACCAAATATGTGTGCTCGCATGTTGAGATACTATGAAATGTAAGTGCTGCAAAGGAGACTAGTTTCCACTAGTGCCATTGAATTATATCTATCTCCTAACTTAACCTAGAAAAATTTGGTCTGTCCTATTGCTTTCAGGAAGAAATGTCCAAAAATATATTATTCTTCCCATGCAAGTGAATGTTTCTTGGTTTTTCAATCTCTTTATTATAAGGAGATGTTAAGTCAGGTTTGGTTGCTGAGGTTAGTTGCATTTTACTGTGCTTGTATATGTGTAAAGAAGGACACAAGTAGATATGGATTTATTTTTGTATCATGTATTTTCATTCTTGTTAAAGCTTTCAGAGGTTGAACAGAGATTGCAAATACAGCATAATAAACACCTTGGCACAGCAGTGAGAATAAAATAGATTCTGTTTATTAGAGATGATTTTTTTTCAATTAAAATTGCAGGCAATGTTTCTAATTACAGTACAAATTATTTCAAGTGTATTTTGCTCTGTTAAAAATCCATGTGGGGGACAGAGCTACACTTGAATCAGAGCTGGGAATCCAGCCAGGAATGTGACCCCCTTGATCCCTTCACTTGGGGATATTTAAAAGCACAATTGAGGGTGAGGCAAAGGAGGAAATGTCTCCATTTTCTGTTATTCAGTGTTGAATCCTGCCTCATGCCAGGCTTGACTCAGCTGCCTCAGGTTCCACATTCCCCTTGCTTGCATTGGAGATCCCTGCTATTTACACTAAAGATCCCTGCAATGTTCTTGAAATTATGCTGACAAGTTTAACTGTTTTTGTAGTGTCAGACACACCATATGCTAGTCTGTGAGTTTACACTGATTTTTAACTTTAAAGGAATAGGGAGCTGGGGAGGACCTCTGCTAGTACTGTGCCTTCAGTAGGGAAGGAGCTTCCCATGTTGTTACTGGTGCCATGCAAAGTGAAGGCTGGTGAGGATGCTCATGGTTTGGCCAAACTGGGGTCACTTTGGGGGTCCATTAGGGATTCCAGTCCCATTACTTGGTGTAGAAGATGCTCTGTGGCACCAGTTTCAGTGACTTGTGTGAGGTGGATACTCTCCTAATGCCTCAAGCTGCCTGTGAAGAAGAGGGAACCATATGACCTGGCCGATGCTGCAGGGTGTTATTCAGCAGAGAGGTGTGCATGGGGGAAGAAATTTCAAATATTGTCCATACCCCATTTCACTGCTTCCAGACACATTGCGAGAGCTCTGGGGGCATTAATGAGCCTTAACAGCTCTGTTCAGCCTCACCTGGAACTCACACCCCTGCCAGAGACTCTGTTTAAGCTCAAGCTTGTGCCCTCAGTCTCTGCATGAGCTTTGCTGTAGATGAACCACCTTGTTGGTGCTGTGCTGTAGGGATCTGCTCTCAGGGTTGGACATCCTGAATGCACCTTGTAGATTGTTTTTAGGCCTGGATTTGGCTTGTGTTTCTGGATGGACTTTGGACCCATGTTGTAGCCCTGTTTCCACCCTGTCTGTGGCTCTGGGTCCATTTATTCCTGATTAGACTCCCTGGTTTTCCCCTGGATCTGGTGCACCAGCTGCCTGGACTTGTCTTGGGCCATGGATAGACACCAGGATCCATCTCTGCCTACCATGCCCAGACTCTTTGGGGCTGTGCCTGTTGGTGAGAGCACTGTCAGGGCTAGATCACCCTTGCTGCTGGGGGTTCCTGCCTGAAGGAGCAGCCATCCCTCGCTGCTCCCTGGCACTGGCTCTGCAGAGGTCTCTGTTCCTGTGACCTTCCCAGCTGCCTCCCCATGTGACATAACCACCAGCGGGGCTGTGATGGCTACATCCAGCTTACTCTGGACCTCAGCGGGGTGGATGGCAATGTGGTAACCAAGGACTGGCTGGAATGGTGACCAGAGGTCTTGCTGTTTGTCAATATCACTATAAGTCTATCATCTTACTCCATGAATAGCTGACAGCCCAGGGGATCTTGAGCTCTCCTTCACAGCAGTAGGTGCACAGCAGATCTCCCCTTGAGGGGGCACCTCTAGTAACCTTAAGGTTCCTCCTTGAGGATGAGAGGTTCCTTGCCACAGTAGATTCTTGGTAAGTGATTAATAGCATGCTAAACTTTGAAATCTTAGCTGAATGATTTAAAGGATTGATTGTGCACATATAATTCCTTAGACTTAAACCATTGACCAAGCCTAAGACTAAGTCTAGATCCAGCTGCACCTGCACTCTCCTTTGAGAAGCTGTTTAGGACACAAGTGGGCCTTTTCTGAACCTCGTGACTTAACAGGAAGGTTTCCCTGACAGTTTTGTTTCCTCTATGCAGTAAGTACTCAGGTGTGCCTTGCCATCAAATCTCATTAAACCACTGTCTCATTTCCTGTCACACTTCATTAAATTGCTGTTTTATATCAATGAACATATTGCTACTTCTCCTCTGTGAGTACAGTGTGGCACTCCATGCATGACCATCACTTCCCAGCGCCTATGTCCTCACCAAAATGCTGTTCCTCCCATCCTTGAGTTGTCTCCTGAGGGACATCTACTATAAACCAGGACCTCTGTGTTTAAGTGCTCAGACTATCTCGGTCAAAGTTAGAGGGAGTGTGAGTCTCAGATCTCAGCACATGGTTTGTCCCTTCTCTCCTGGCATTGTCACCTCTACGAAAAGACCAAGCACCTGTGGGTATCACTTGCCCTAGAGTCTGCCACTGGACAGTTGGATACAGACTGAGTTGTTCCTTCTTTGCTAGGTAATGGTGTTCTGTTAACCCCTCCATGGAGTTATCTTCTTTGCATTATGTGGTTGGGATGGTGAGAGTGGTGAGGACATCTGGTCCTTTATCTTTATTTGGGGAGATTTAAGTAATTGACATATCTCAGTGGGTATCAAGGGGGGGAAAAAAAAAAAGATCCTTCAAGCCTCTCCAGTTGCTAAGAGACCAATGCTTCAACTTTGAAAGCCTCCATCCATGCAGGGGATATTATCCTGGCAAATTGGACTTTCAAATCTGGCAGCAAGGGAAAAAAGGTGATGCCCAAAAAATAGAGGCTGTTTAGGTGATTTGATTTCAGAGACATCTGTTCTCCTGCTCTAGGAGGGCAGGGGGCTGCTCTGGCTGGTGAACATATGTGACCACGTTATGTGTAATAAGTTTACTTGTGAGCGTTTTGCTCCTGTGCTCACAGCTTGGCCAGGTGACCCCTTTCTTTCCTCCTTTCCGGCACAGTTAATTTTTAACTCATCTTTTGTGTACAAAGCCTGATTTTGTAGTCAGGCCATGTGTAGCCCTTGCTTTGAAGCCTGGAGCAGGTTTGTATGCAGATGGAGTGCATGATTGAGCAGCAGTTTAAAGTTTTAAATCCCGCAAGCCTCCCTTGCAAGATCCCTCCCATGACTGCCACAGGAGGGTGAAGCACAGAGCCTGCTCATCTGCAGCATTTGTGTCTGGAATAGCAGCTGCCTCGCTTCATAACTCCTCTGGTCCTGTAACTCTCTTCAAAAGCACTGCTGCTGATTGCCCATCAAGTGAAGCTTTAGGGAGGATGATTTAAAGGCTGTGACCTCTTCTCTTTTTGATGTTCAGACTCTCTGCATCACATGATGGCAGGGAGTAAATACTAACACTTCTGCACTGTTCCTCTCACCAGCCCTGGGATGCTCCTGCCATGTTTTGCAGAGGGTTGCAAGGAAACCTCTGAGCCCCCTGGGCTCTCCTCTGTCTCTAAAATGGGCTGGGAGATTGGTGTGTGCCCAGATTGATGTTGGTCATGGTGCTCTCGTTGCCATTTCTGTGCTGCAGGATGTCCTACTTACAACACTGCTCTGCTGGGCCACAGTCAACCAGTTGCAAAGCTTGTGTTTGCAGAGCAGTGTGGAGGAGGATTGGGATCTGGGGCTTCTGAGTCCTGCACTGCCCTGGGGGCAAGGGTTTTTTGCCTTGGGGCTTTTTTGGTCTCTGGCAAATGATGCCCTTGCAGAGACAAACACCCAGAGCTGTAGCTCTGTGCTCGGACACAAAGTCTTGGCAGTACCAGCTGGTTATTTCACAAACGGGTTCAGTCTCAGCCACAGCTCACCAAGAGGTGCACTTGCACGTGCTTGATTTGAAAGTACAGAAAGGACTTGGAGTCTCAGAAGTTTCAATGTGAATTCTGCCACTTGTGCCATATTAAACACCTGCATCAGGTATGGGTTTGAGTGCAAAGACTTCACCTTGCTGAGTTCTGGCTCAAACAGTCACCTTCAGACTTTTTCTTAAAGGCACAGGAAATGACAAAATCGAATTTATTTTCAATATAAAATATGCAGAATACAAATGATCATAGAATCCTAGAGTTGTTAAGGTTGAAAAAGGCCTTTAAGATGACCAAGCCCAAGTGTCAACCCAGTGCCACAACCAGGTTTATCATCAAACCATATCTTCAAGTGCTATGTCCAGATGTTGCCTGCATCTCACAGACTCACAGTAGCTTTGGAGAATGAACAATATTGTCCATCTAAACTAGATGCCTTTTGTTTTATTTGTTAAACAGAACATAAAAGAAAAGCTAGAAAATACATTAAAAGCAGAAAGGAGAAGATGCACAAGAAAAGGGAATAAAAAGGGGGGTTTTGATCTGTAGTCAGTGTTTACGAATAAAGTTGACACAGAGCTAATGTCAGAGGCTCTTCCCGAGACAGTTTCTTTTCAAGAACAGGACAAAGGGTCAGGCTTGTCATGGTGGTGTGGCGACTAAAGGAGGAGATGAGTAGCATAGGCTGTGTGCTAGAGTTCATGCTTTCCAGGTCACCTGTCCTCCTGGGACTGGTGTCGGATAAGGTATCCTGTGAAGCGGTGACAGACCCATCCTGTTGCTATTTTGCTCGCTGGTTTCCAGCATACCCAGTCTGGGCTTGTCACACTTGGTCCCTGCCCTTCCTGTTTACCAGGTGTGATCCAATCTCAGCCACCTCTGAGCAGAGTCCCTGACCTTCCTGTTTAGGTGAATTAAATCAGTCAGTAGGTTTCATTGACTTTTCTGCGCAAAGTCACACAAGAAGCTGATTTTCATTTCTCTTGGACGGTAGTGCATGGCCATGTGTCCAGCCTCATTCTTGATGCAGTTCTTACTGTGCAAAGAGCTCTGCATTTTCACCTGGAGAAGAAGCAGCCCAAAGCATTCTAGTTTTCCAGGAAATTAAGACTCAAAGCCAAACTTTTGCAGTCTTTTTTCCAGCTTTTTTCCCCCTTTCCTCTGCTGCTTAATTGGAATCTCCTGTCAGTGTGCATTCCTAATAGACTTTTGTGAACACAGGTCCTGAACCCTACATAGTAATGTAAAACCATTGCTCTGTGCTGTCTGTAACAGATGGGAAATGTAATCTTTTGGGTCCTGTGACAGTGTCTGCTCATTATTATATGAACAATGAGAGAAGAAACATAAAAGGTGCAATGTACATTTATTTCCTGACACCTTGTTTAAAAGACAATGGGCCCAATTCTTACTCCCTGCAAGAGCTGCAGGGAACACTTTGGTGTAAGAGACCTCCAGCTTGAAAGGAGGATTGTTTAATATGACTGAGGTTTTTTTTTTTTTTAATACTCTCAATTTATCTCACCTTCCACCTTTTAATACAGCTTGTCATTCAGGCAGTTTGAGTACTGTTGTGCATTTATCAGAGTGGGTGGCAAGGCAATTCTTACAATTAAATGAATCTTGGGACATTTGTCTCAGAATCTTTTTAGCCTGAAGTTTTTGTTTCTGTCTCAGACCTGAAGATGAGCGGCAGGGCCTTTTCCATCTGCTTCTGTGTGTGTGAGAGATTTATTTATTTAATTTTGTTTTTCAAAGACATTTCTTCCTGAAAACCTGCCTCATTCTAGCACCTCTGAGGCTGTAACAGGAGAAGACCTATAAGGGATGCTTTTACTGGGGGGAACATCTCCAGACTCTATCTTTTGACTGAGAATGTGGAATTTGCTGGGACATAAACAATCTTCTAATGAAAGTAGATGGTGTATTGCTTCTTTGATACAGTTTGTGTGCAGTTATCACAGAACCATCAAGGCTGGAAGAAACCTTCAAGATTGTCTAATCCAACCATATCAGGTCTATGATGTTAAAAGCATTGGGGATTCAGACCAGACTTACTAAATATCCAGCAAAGAAGCCTTAACTATATCTAGACCAACCTGACAGCTAAAACACTGGTGGCACCTTTCCTTTTGCATTCTGCAGGTACTGAAGTAGCTTGAATGACAGCCTCCAGAGGAGAGAAAGAACCCAAGTAACGCATTTTCCTGTTGGACAATGCCTTCCCTCTTCTCCTTCACCGTGCCCTTTTCTGCCTCTGACCTGTCTGCTGGCAGCAGGCCAGCTATGAAGTCCCTGGTATCCGATCTTCTGCTATCCTCTTACCTCCCCTGCCCCAGCCTGCAGATCCCTGTGCTACCTGACCCTGTTTGAAGTCTCAGGGTGATGGACTCCATTTCCCTATCAGCCCTGCCAGTCTAGCTGGTTTCAGCATTTCAGCAATCTTCGATGTGGGTTAGTGCATTACCCGTAAGGAGTGGAGTTTCATGCTGGAATTATTATGCCCTACTTATTTTTAATCCCTCTCCACCATCAGCACCTTTGTCAAGAAGTGGAGTCGAGTTTTACAAGCATTGCTTTGATCTGGTTTGTACCTGAGATAACATCTGTATCAAAATTTGCATATTGATTCCTGGTGGAAGGGTTCACAAGCCAGATTGCCTTTGAAAAAGCAAGAGCTGTTTTCCAATAATAATTCCTTTGTCTGCTAATAAACACACAGACACACACACAGGCACACCTAGGTTTTGGACATGCTTACAGCAGTCCCCTCCGATCCTGCCGTGTCTCCATGTTTTAAGGGAAAATGAATGACACTGGATTCTGATCAGGAGAAGGTAATTCATCCCAGTTTTATTTGAAGATCTTTCTAAAACAAACATGGCTAATTTGAAAGCCTAAGCACTTCAGCTATCAAAAGTGTTTAACTCATCATATTTCTTAGTCCCAACTAAATCCCACATAATAAAGGTGCTGTGTAGGTATTTCCCTTTCCCTTCGCTGTTTCACCCAGGATGAAGCCCAAACCATTGTTCCTTTGAATCCTGTTTCCAGAGGGAGGCAACATCTATTGTGAAAACTGCTCTTTTAGGGTGGCGCTGGCTGGAGACAGATGTATATTACAGTGCCACCACAGCTGTGCTGTGACATGTCACGTCACATGCTGGTAATTATGAAGTAGCATGTCGGGTCACCTTGGTACAGTAAATCCACTTAGCAAGTTTTCCCTGTGAGGGTTTGGTACTACCCTAACCAGCCCCTCCATGCAGAAATCAGTAGATCATTTTTAAAGCCCTCCCTTCCCCCATTTTCTCGTGTTATTGTGTATTTATTTCCAGTTACTAGTGTAGGAGTGTTGGGGAGGAAGGGAGGAAGAACACCATAAAACCCTGGCTGTTTGTATTTCATAGATCTAATTACTGCATCTTGACATGGAAATGTATACAGGCGCGTGAACGTATATTAGAATTAGGCAAAACCAGCACAAATATATCCATGTATGTCCTTCCAAATGAGCTAAACCAACTGAAATGTCAGTGATTGATTTTCTAGTGGCTGCAATTGCAGCCTTGCTTATTGGTTTGTTTGTTTGTGAACAGATGAGAAAGTGAGATTTTATCCCTCCATGATTTCTGCAGAAAGCAGAAATTGTAGCAAATATACAGTAAATAATTATCCATGAGAGTGTTTGTACAACAAATGATGCTATGGCCTTTCTGAAATTTCCTTCTAACGTGGGAAGCTCGTAAGGAAAGAGTGAGAGCATGGACCTACCCATGGGCAGTGACAAAGTTGGGTTCATGCAGTTTCCCTCACCTTGGACAGTGTGTTATTTCTACTGCTCTGGCAAAGAAACAATAACCTTTTCCATTCAACAGTCTGAAATATTTCCTAAGATTTTTTTAGGGCTTTGTTTGTTTACGTCCTGTTTGGGTGGCAGGTGTAGCAAAAGTCAGTATCTTCTCCAGTAATGGGACGTGGAGCTGAGGAACTCCCTGCTGCAGGATGTTCTGGTTGCTGGGAGTTCATAGGAGCTTGTGGGGAGGCTGGACAAGTTAATGGAGAAGAAATGCATTGCAGATTTAGTAAACACCAGCAAAGCACCTCTGCTCCTGGAAGCCTGAGCCTCAGGCTGCTGGTGATCAGGGGAGTGTTCTTGAAGTGTTTCAATGCCCTGTTTTTGAACCCTCCCCTGTGTATCTGCTGTAGTCCATTGATTGAGACAGGTTACCACTCTTCTCTGTACAGCCTTTCCATTCTTGGATCCTGTGAGGGAACTGTGAGGTCTGTTAGTGAAGCTGGGATGCGTGATTTGTTCTGTCCAGCCAGCACACAGGGGTCACTATGCAAGGGAAATATTTTAAATCTTATGTAACCCTTTCTGGGGACAGGTTTAAGTTATCTCTTGGATCAAGGCAGACATGAACAGGCTATTTGTGAGCTAGTTACAAAATGCAGCTTGCATTCCTGAACTGATCCATTAAACATTTAGGAAAAATAGAATAAAAGTGATGAAAATCACTGCCTTGGCTGGTAATTTGTGATCAGACAAAAAGTTAGGATCCTGGAATGATGACTTGTTCATCCAGCTGCAATGCACATGCAGACACACATAAAAAATGTCAATGAATATTTTATTCCTATTAAGTTATCAACAAACTCCATGTGTTGCGCAGATAACAGGAGGGACCAATGTGCTGAACAGAGGTGCCTTGTCGTCACTCTCTAGGTTTGATTCTACCCCATTCAAGTCAGTAAGAATTTTGCTACTGAATTTGGCAAAACCAGGATTTTCATCCTGAAGTATCAAACTGCAGGAACTTAAGCACCTATGTTTACATGGTCTGGATTGGAAACAGAATGTTTCTTTCAGTGATATAAAGAGGTGTTACGTTCCTACTGGCTCATCAGCTTAAATTTCCTCTCACGTATTCTAACAGCAAGGAAAGGGGAAAAAAAAAAAGAACAATGAGGCAAAAGTAGTATGTTGAATTAATAATACAATTTATACACTTAAAGGAATTTAAAAAATATATTTCCATAGAAATTGCTTCAGAAATACATCAGAGGCACAAATTAGGCCCTCTGAGGTATGAGTAAATGTGAGGATGTAACACATGGTAATCGAATCATGTCATTTCATAGACACGGAGATGATCAAAGCATTAATAAAAACTGCAAGGTCACCTTGAATTGAGGATTCAGTTTTCAGTGTCAAACATTTCTTTCGAACATTTATTTTTGGCTTGTGGGACTTGCAATGACTTGGGAGAATTTTGTCCCTGTGCATGAGTCACCATTAGTTCAGAGGAATACAAGGCTGAGATGTGTCTGCACGTCCCAATTGGTGGAGCTGACCTGGCCTGCATGAGGTCCCCAGTCAAAACGGTAATAAGGCACAGCAAAAGGGTGGGTTAGGCTGATCCTGCAGGATTCTCAGCCCAATTCTTTTCCTTCATCAGACACAGACTGTGCCAAATATAGACAGCTAAACCCCCAGCGTTTCCAGGTGGCAGAAAACTGTGGTGGGTTTTTTTTTCCCCGCTCAGTCTAAAACAAGCCTTCCTCTTTACTTCCCATGAACCAGAAAACCTAAGAAAAGACTGTTTTAGACACATCAACACACAGTGTTTCCGAAATGAAATCTGCTCCCCAGATGCTGCAGCTTCTCAGAGAAATCAATGATCTTGTCAGTTTTGCTGCTGGTAGCAGCTGCTCTGTGTCTCAGGAATTGTGGCTGGACCGGTGCCAGTGCCACTCAGGCTTTCACAGTCCCAGTTCTTCCTCAGAGACCAATCCACTTGGGCTGCTGTTCTGCTGTCCCAGGACCACCAGCTTTGGGGCAGCCCACAGAAGGGATCTGATAGGGATCTGAAGGCCCAGGGCTGGGTCAGCAGCTGATGCGGCCATTTGGAACCTCTGACTCCAAAGGTCCCCAGTCCCATCCCATGGCTGTGACTTGGAGACCAAGGCTCTCCTGCCCTGGAGTGATGTGCTGGATGTCATGCCCCAGATCCAGAGCCTCAGGAAACCCCATCCTCAAGCCTCGCACCACCCATCTCATGAGTCATTCCCAAACCTGGAACTGTACACTGGTTGCAGCTCCCTAAACTCAGGTGTATTTCCTCAGTTCTTGGGCCACGGGGTTTCCACTGCATCAGATTCCTTAGTTTCTGCAGAGGATGTTTTTGACAAATTGTTAAAAGTTCCATCAGATGTAGTTACAGCCTCTTGGCTACGGTGTGGTTCCTGATTTATGTGGGGAAGAGTGAGGCAAACCAGGACCTGAAAATGCTTGAGTAGAACTAGTTAGAAAGTGCCTCGTTTTCATGTTGCAAGAGTTGGGGAAAGTAGTAAATACTTGTAATTTTTATAGACAGAGTTCAGTGCAGAACTTTTCCTGGGAAGTTGCAAGAACTTTTGTGGTTTGGAAGCTTTGGGTTTTTTGATGAGAACCCCTTGAAAATATTGAATAAAAATCTGCTCTGGGAAAACTGATTTAGAATCAGAAGACTTTCTGAAGCAATCTAGTTTCCTTGAAGAGATTTTAAGCTTAGTAGAAAATCCAATTTTCTGTTGAGAAGAAAATATTGTCAATTGTTCTGGATTTTGGTGCAGCTCTTCAGTTCCCCTGGGGTGGAATAGTATAAAGTAATCTTAATGGCTATCTGAAAAATGAATTGAGTCTTTTCCAAGGACCAGGAGGTCGTCTGGCCAAGAAATGAAGGAGAGAAGGCTGGAGTAGGAGACTGCTGAATCCTGGCTGGAAGGATGGTGTTTCTGTAGCTCGTGTTATGCTCTGTGTGGTAAAACTCCAGGCTGATGAATTGCAACTTAAATGTGCCCCCAGTGGACCATTACTAAGTGTGGAAACATTATTTATATTTTCCAAATAATTTCAAACAAAACAATCCTGGGCTAATGAAAAAGAAAAATTCGTCACCAAGTCCCCTCAGCCCTATTAAGTGTTCCTGCTCGAGGAATATCGTGAGCTGCACAAGAACATGGTCCTTGTGAGAAACAGAATAAAGTGCCTTCATGCTGCTAGTGACCTCAGTTGGAATTCCTGGTTGCTGGAGAAATATTGGCCTGTGCCTACAGGGGATGCTGTTATGTGCCCAGCCTGCTCTCCTGACACAGGACTAATGGTTGTTTGTAAACACTTCCAGCCTTAGTGGCACAGAGGATGCAGAACCATGTCAGATATTAATTACCCTGTGAATAAATACAGAGGTAGAAACTCTGCTTTTATCACTAGGTAGTAGTGGATATTTACTCTGCTTTCCTCAGTACTGCTTTTCATCTTGGTTCCATTGCATCAATAAGAGTACTCAATAAGTGCTTTTGCAGCTTCCTCGCAGGCTGAACTCTCTTCTAAGATTCAGTCACTGATGTAGCTTATAAACAAAGCAATTAAAATAGATATTATCTATAAAAGAGCATTTGGGGCATTCCTTAATTTCCAAAGACTTTCCAGAATTCACCTTTGCCCTCTCATGGTATATGTGTGTGGATGAAATGAAACATTGTGCTATACTGCTGTGCGTATAGAATGCATATTCACACCTACTTTATGCCATAGATTTTTACAGCTGTTACTTTCCCTTTCATTATATTTGATTTGCTAAGATGAAGGCTTGTTTTATCAAAACTAATTACATGGTATGTATTTAATGTTCTGTCCCTAAGGTTTTCATAGTAATAAAATTGATTGTTACTGATTAAAATGGTTCTATTACATCAGCTTAATGTCACTTGAGGTGAATGCGGTATTAGAAAAAAGGCCATTAAAAATGTTGAATAGGGAACACAGAGGCAAGGATTAAAGGAAGAGAAAAGATTTTTTGAATGGGCACTCTTTAAAAAAAAATTAATTATCAAGAATTTTAAAACATTTGACATGGCAGGGATAGATATTTGAGATGTGTACAAAATCTTAGTGTTATTGGTAAAATACAATTAATTGGATTACCACTCTCCAGCTCCCAGGTAAATGTTGGATATGCAACCTTAAAAACACATTTTATATTAGTTTCTTGTGTAATTACAGGCCTGACAAATAAAGATAAAACTGTCAATAGGGTGAAGCCAATACTTGGAAAAAAACTACCTAATGATGAGGAGCCCTTATTTCTCTGTCAAAGTAAACTCAGAAGGTCATTAAATTTTATTACAGGGAGAGGGAGGTGAAGGGCACAGCCACAGGCTCCACCAGAGTTGTTGGGAAGGTCTGGTGATGGCAGCAGGAGTTGTCCTTGGCTCCCTGGGATGGGACCTTGGGCAGCAGGAATGCAGAGAAAGCAGCACATTTGAACTTGGAGAGAGATGATTGAGAAAGAGGAAGAAACAAAGAAATCAAAAAAGGAGAAGTCAAGCAAGGGGAGATACAAGATTGAAAAAGAGAGGAGACCCTAAAGAGCAAGTTATTTTTAAGGGGAGAAGCTCTGGGGCTTCCTCCCCTCCTTTTCAGGTTAGAAAATACGAAGAGTAGAACAATTTCCTTCACTTCATTGCTGTTACGGTGTAGCTCTTTCAGAGCTCCGCATGGCTGCACTTCCAGTAAGCCATGGAATCACAGAATCTTGGAACAGTTTAGGACATCGATCATGGAGTTCCAACCTCCTCTCACCATGGTCAGGGACATCACACACCAGACCAGGTTGCTCAGGGCACCATTCATCCTGTACTTGCGTCAATACCCACATGATTTGTCAAAAGAACTAATATTTTTTCTTGAATCCCAACTTCCTGGAGTCATGTGACCAGCCAAGAGTCTAATTTCTTTCTCTCTCTCAAAATGTGGTAATAGGACCTATATTTAGCTACTCAAAAGACAAGTAAGAGGAACTAGAATTCTAAGGATAAGAAAGAGGAACTAGAAGTACAAAGGTTTCACCATTTTCAAGCTACTCCAGCAGGTCAGTATCTCACTTCAGAACAGCTGCCCAGAACTTTATCCTCTCCTGTGATTTTTAACAAACTAAGAAATCTCTGACTATCATCCATGCCTCCTCTCTCCCTGGTCCCTGACAATTTTATTCATAATAATTCCATATTCTTTTTTTCAGACGCAGCTGCTGAATGGCAGTTCTTGATGTAATTTGCAGCTGACTGTCTTGCAAGAAGTTCAAAATGTCCTGCTTCCATTTGACTTAAACTAAACTTCAGAAGAGCTAAATTCAGTTGTATGGTTAAAATTAAAATTACTTTAGTTTGAGGCTTAGAAACATGGCAGAGTAGGAATGTGTTATGCAAACCATGACTGAAAAGTGGCATGATGCAAAACTAGAGGAAAAATCTGTGAGCTCTGTGGGAGGAGAAGGAGGGAAGAAGAAGTCCTGAAAACTGGAAGTTTACAGGGGAAATAAATAAACAGTAACAGTGAAACGATAACAACCAAAGTGGGCAGCGTGTCTGATATTTCAGTGACATTTTCCTAGAAAAGTAAATTCATCCACACATCAGCTACCTAGGAAACACTCCAGACAAAAGTTATTCCTGACATAAGAAAAGCGTTTCCTTGGGCTTAACAGCTCTATAGGAGATGATGAACAATAACTGGGCAGTCAGTCTTAAACCCCAATATTGTGAGGTGACAACTGCTGTACAAATACATAAGGAAGGAACAAACTTCATCTAAGGAATTATGAACCTTTTCGTATAGAACTATGCTTTTCAAAACTTCTAAATACTGTGTGCACTTTTATTTCCTTCCACAGTCAGTTTTAATCCATCCTTCGCATTCCTTTAAGTTGAAAATATTGTTTAATTACCAGAAAGGAGAGCCTTGTATCCATGGAGAGAATGATTCTTGTTATTTTCCAGGAAACAGTGGCTGGGTATTACGCCCTTGAGGGTAGGAAGATAGAAGAAAAAACAAAGTAACGGGAGAATCTGAGGCATCGTAGCTTGTAAAGTGTGTGTGCAAGGAGAAATTATTGCACCTTTCCTGTAGCCAAGTCACAGCCTGTCCCAGTAAAGGAGGTATTTTTATACTAGAACTTACATGTGACTTTGTTCCGTACTTAGATCAGTCAGAAATATAAAAAAGCTATGAAAAGGTGACAGATTATGAATTTTGCCATTCTCTGTGTTAAATCAACTCTTCTGCTGAGGGGCATTTGGATGGGTCATAGAGACACTTTGTTCTTCAAAGTAGTCCTTAGAGGGCCAGTAGCTGGTAGGAAATCATCTCTGTGCACAGATTAAGGATAAGAATTTAGGACCTGTATATGTGTATATTTCACTGATACCCAAATTAGAGTGGCATGTTTTTAATTTAAACATCCTGTTTATTTTCTGAAAAATGAATGTTTGATGAAACTAAACATTTTTGTCAGTCAGAGCTGGGTTTGGTCTCTTGTACCTCCAGATTAAAAAGGAGTAATAAGAGAACTCCTTTAAAGTTAAAATGCTTAATTTTTGAGTTAAACTTTAGAATATTCTGGTAAATTGAAGCAAAACATAAATTTAAAATAACATTGGAAAGAAATCCTTTGTTTCAGGCTCAAAAAAGTATTTTAAATAGCCAATTTCACTGAGACATTCAAACTTTCATTTTAGATCAATGTGAAACCACTGCAATTTGGCTGGGAAATGTGAAGTCCATGATTTACGTAATTACACCCAAAACACAGTTTTGGTACTGGGCAGCAAGGCCTGATGCTGAACAGCTGTGCAAATCTCAAGATCTTCGTATTTTGAGAGAACCCTGGACAAAGCAAAGTTCCTCACTTTGTCTGATTCATGTTGTCAGGTGATAAAAAGGGTTTGGGGGGGAAATGGAACTTACAGTTATTTTGAGCATATTCATACCATCTTAAGGCTTTCTAATAAAGGTACCTAATTTATGAGCTTAGACATGCTATATATTCCACAGGGAGTGGTAAACTCCTAGTTTAGCTCTTAAATTGTCTCTGAAGTCTCCACTGGCTATAAAGCAGCCTAAGCACACCACTGAGATTGGGTACCTAGAAGCAGGAATTATGCATGCCTTCCCCGGATTCCTCAAAAGGCCATATTTGTGTGTTTCAGATAATATTTTCAATGTTTAACAAGCAGTGGCTCATCTAGAATCTGGGAGGAACCAGCATGTTGTTTTCCAACAGCATCTGGCAGTGCAACCTGTGGGAGGACGATGGTGTCTTGTTGCGTGTTTCACAGTTTACTGGATTTAAGTATCTCATAGAATTCAAACCTGGGATACATGTGTAATATCCAGCAAAATGATTGTTATTCCTGTGTTTACAGATTTAGGGAAAACAGGCAGGAAGAGGGAGCTGGGAAGTGGGAAGGCTGGCTGCTACCAGTAATTCCCAGCTGTGTGTGCACAGGAAAGGGCAAGAACCTTGTGCCTTTACGAAAACCTGCGTTTAGAGCTGTTAAAGAAAGGGGAGAGGCAGGAAGGGGAAGGAGTGGCTCCAGCAATTCTTAGCTGGATCTTTATAGCAAAGAAAGGGTAATTGTAACCACAGATTGAACTGCAGCAAAACAGAGCTAATTATAGTTGGCTGCCAGTCTATCTCTTGCATTTGTGATATACCCATTACAGGAGGTAGCTGGAGATGTAAGAACAGAGTATGTCTCCTTTTCTTCACATTATATGGAATTTCCACTAATGAAGATGCTACAGAAGAGTCTGCCTGAGAGTGAAATGCTATCTCCTCAGCTGATGTAAATCACTGTAATCCCACTGAAGTCAACACCAGAGATTTAACATCACGCTAATTGAAGTCAATGGAGCCAGGCTGATACACACCAGCTGAGGTAAATTCCCCAGTGCATTCTTGCTGGCTCTGAGGAGTGTTTGGAGCCTGCTCTCTGGTTTGAGTCACAGAGAGACCCCAGCTGTGCAGTTCAAACCAAGCTCCTTATTTAGAGCTGACCTTTCCGAAATTTCAGTTATGGTGTTGAGACTGGTGATTTCAATCCAGGTTCATCCCTTCACTTAATTTGCAGGGTTTCTTTCATCTTCCTGGCCCTTGTGGTTACATTCCCTTGAGTTTGCAGATTTTTGCTTTTTGGCCTGTGTTACCTAATTAGGCCTGATATATTTAGCTGTCACAGGGTACAACAATCTGTAGCTAGGCTTATGTTATTATTGATGGTAGTGTTGTATGGAAGGATCCCCAGATGGTGTTAAACATAGTCTTATGAGCTCCTTTTCTGGTGTGTAAGCAAATGCTCAGTTTACGGAAGACCTGCTGTCTGATTTGGTCTCTCTCTTCATTATGCAGTGATCTTTGAGCAAAAGATGTAACAAATTGTGGATGGTCTTTTCTCATCCTCGTAGCTGATGATAACTCATAGGGCAGAGTATTTTTGGAGGAAGCAGAACTGGAGGGTTGAATTTCTGAAGGAGAAACTTTGCTTCAGGATGCTCGTGGTGGCCTTCCTTCCAAGTGTGTGTTTTATGTCCTGATAACTCAAGCTATGTAGCCTTCTGATTTTTCTACCAATGCCAGAGACCCTTCCCGTCCTGGGTATTGGGGAAAATGCTGAAGCAACAACCAGATTACACGTATTTTCTTCAATGGATCTGTTAGAGTGGGTACAGTTGTACAGGTGAATTGGTTTAAAACAGCAGCAAAGACAACTTCTAGTGCCGCACAGGTGTAATCTGAGCATCAAAGGGTCTCTTTGCAGATGATGTGAATGATGTCAGGGAGGCCAGGGCTTCTCTGTCACAGCTCTTTGTGCTTCCTGGCTTGTAGGTTTGTCTTGTTTGTTATTCTTGTGAGTTCTGGCAAGATAGGTAAAATGTAGATAGCTAGGAAGAAATACTGGTTTGATGGAGAAGAGACTCATTTAGAGTAAAGAGAGGAACTGAGCTTGTAGTCTCAGACTGCAGAGAACCTCAAACCTAGAAGTCCTGTTCTGAAGTGAATATTTTAATCAGTAGTTTTAATCTGAAACACATGTGATTTGCAATATATCCACCTTTGTCTCCCTTCAAGGGAGCCAACATGAAGACAGAGACTCCAATGAACCTTTGGCTAAGATAAGGAGGTGAACTGTGACTTCTGGGCTGGGTGGGAAGGACACCCATGTCACAGTTTTAGACACATGCAGAAATCAGCCACTTGATGCAGACATTTGAAGTCTCTGTTATATTTGGCTTTTCATAGAATCATAGAATAGTTTGGGTTGGAAGGGACCTTAAAGATCATCTAGTTTCAATCCCCCTGTCCCCTTTCACTAGAAAGAAGATTTTTTAACGTTTGAATGTTGTGGAAACAGTTGAACTTTCAACAACCTGTGCAGAGGCAAGTGCATTAAGAACATTTTTGAGGGTTGCATTAAATGTGCTCACAAACACATAAAAATGCACTCAACTATAGGATAGATTTGGGTTTCTGCCTTTTTGTGCAGCAGGTGAGACTATTGCTGTGGATTTTAGAGTCACATGCAAGAAGTGTTCTGTTTCATGTTGCTGTATTTCTACACTTTCTTACAGGACACAAATACTGAGGACATCACTGCAACTGATGCACAGAGCCCCTGCTGTGAAGTGCCTTGCACTGCTAATGAGACCCTGTGTGATCCTTATTGCTGGAGGGGCTGCCAGATGCCACTAGGAAGAGGCTCAGAGAACTGGTGATGAACATAAGGCTTGTGAGAAGCACTTTGCTAAGAACAGTAGCTCTACAAGAAACTTTGGGTTTAGCAGTCACTGCCTTCCAGATGGACAATGCCTCTGTGAGCAGCTGCAGATGAAATCTTCAAGGTGGAGATGAGGGGAAGGGAGGAGGAAATTCTGCAAGCTGCTGAGACAATGAGAAGCCAGTCATTAAAGTCATAAAATGGTTGAAAGAATGGTGAGAGTGCTCCTGCCTAAAAACATGACAAATGTTTTCTTCCTTGCTCCTTGGGAGAATTCCTGCTCTGCTGAATTCTGATATTTTTTCCCTCCTCAGGGGATGGTAGTCATCCTGCAACTACATTCTGGTTTTTGTGCTACCAGAGGGACTGATTTTATCTGCTGAAATCCTTGGCAAAGCTCCTATGGCCTCTCATCAGCACAGGATCAACTCCTGAAAATGATATTCTGAAGCAGAAGTCTGGTCAGTGTCTTCCTAAGTAGCTAAGAATGGAGTTTTGCTAGGCTGAGCACAAGTTATCTGAAAGCCAAAGGATTTGCCTGGGCTGTCATTGCTAATATTGGGAATGGGAATGTAGATGGGTTTTAGATATTTCATTTTATGTGGGAGAATTTTACCAGCAGCAAGGGCTGTCTCCATTGTCCTGGGAAGAGAACTGTATTGCATAAAACTCTCTGACTGAGGGGGAAATTATTTTCCCAGGGAGACTTGCAGTCAGACTTGGCCCTGGCAGGGTAAAATGAGGAGCAATAAGCAGAAGGCTGCTCTGTGGACTCCAGGTCCAGCTTTGTCCCCGCACTGTGCAGATACCAGCCCTGTCTGAATGAGGAGGACAGCACAGTGCAGCTCAGGGATGCCATGTGTCAGTGTGCCAGGCTGTGTCAATCAGCCTGACCAACAGCTCATTGATGCAGTAGGTGTTGCTAAATAATATGCAGCTGCTCACTACTTTTATCTGATGACTACTTGAGTGTACTGAACTCTGGAGCCTTCTCTTTCATGTTGGATTATGACTTTATGAAGCCCACTGCACAATGCTGTAGGCCAACAGTACGTGTCTAGATGGGCAAATTTGCAGATATCTCAGGACTTTTGAGGTGAGCTGGTACCAGATGAAGGAGCTCCTGGGCCTCTGTCTCTTGGGCTGGGAGATAACACCTCCCGAAAAGGGAGTCTGCTGCTGTTTATTTGTATATTGGTATCTGGACTGTATAAAGCCCCTCACAGGGACTGTACAGCCCTTAACGGTGCAGGGAGAAAGAGTCAGTTCTGAGGTTTACCCAGCAAGACTAGGAGATTCTGAGAGTGTCAGAAGGAGAACTTGCCTCACTGGCACATCTGGTGCCTGACAAAACCCTGACTAGCCAGTTTAGCATTTTACAATATGAAAAATTTCCACTGTGTTGGCCTATTTGGAGAAGCTGTGGGGAGAGGGACAGCATTCAGTCTCTTCCTTTGTAACCGTGTATATTGTGGGCAAAGAGAAGTGCCTGCAAAGTCTGTTCTGTTCACTATGGGTTTGTCCTCCCACTGTGTTGTGACAGCCCGGCTTGGAGACAGATTTAGGTTTTATTATGAAGAGCCTGAAATTTTCTTTAAGAGGCTGGAATATAGTTCTGCATTGAAGCAATTAAAAACTTCCAGCTGGAAAAAAATATGTCCAAGGCTGTGCTTTCCTGCAGACCTTTCTGCTTCTGTCCCTGTCTTTACAGTCACAAGTGCACGTGGGTAAGCAAGATCTGTCTGTGGTCTGACTTGGAGAGCTGTCTGAAATGGTTGGCCTTGTTCCCTTCAGCAGAAACAAAATACAATATATGAATGTCTGCTGCCCTATTGTAAAATTTTCACATCAGCTGTAATTTTACTCTGATTCGCTCTGTGCTAAGAACCGTGGCTAGTTACAGAACACCTGAGTGAGTGGATGTCAAGTGCCCATTACCCACCAAGCCTGAACGCTTCTCTCCATTCCTTCTTTAGCTGATTTGAAAATAAAAGAAAGTCTGTCTGATTTCTGGAGCTGCAGTTAGCAAAAATGAGTGTTGAAAACATTGATCTCCAGTACAGAGCAAGCCTTCATGTTCTTATCCCTCCTCGTGTGGCAAGACATGCATTTGCTGGAACTGCTGAGCCACTCAGATGAGCAGAGACAGGCAGTATTTAACCCAACGTGGGCCTTGCTTTCAGAACAGATTAATTTTGTTGATGGTGCTCTACTCACTGGCATCACTAGAGAAACCTTTAGCATTTTGACTGTTTAGGTCTGCTGTACCTTCTTGCTGAGGCTGTGGAAGTGCTTGGGCAGTACAAGGGCTGCCTGTGGCCCCAGCAGCACTGGACTGTGGCTAACATGTCCTTTTTGGCAGGGACAAAAGGTGTCAAGGTTCTACTGGAGGGGCTCCCCTCAGTGCAGGTGAGCGCTGTCATCCCCTGAAAACATTCCTAAGGAGAGATGATGAAAACATTTCCTATCTCCATCTAGACTGGTCCAGAGAGCTGCTATGTTTCCCTAGGGATGGGAGCACCCCAAAGTCCCTGCTTCTCTTTCCCACGCACACTGGATACGATGGATTAGAGACAAGTGAAAACCGCTCTGAGCTCCCTCTTGTGCATTCAGTCCCATGCTCAGGCACAGCTCAAATCTGTGCCAAGAGGCAATTCAGGTTAGGGAAGGGATGTGCCATTTCTCTCTACCTCTGCTTCTTGTCACATTTTGTTAAACGCGGTCATGTAGCATGTAATGAAGACATCTGTTCGTTTTGTAAGAAACTGTGAAAAAGTGCGTGCGTTTGCCTTGTGCCATCTGTTGCCATTCTGATAAACAGTTGAAAGCTCTGGCAAACATAAACAAAAACAGTGTGCTTTGGTGCTAAAACTGCACCATTTTCTTTCTTGGTGCTCTGTGTTTGAACCTTCCCTTGTGATGCATTAAATATTTGGGGCTCTGGTCTCCTGTAAGGGGATCTGATGCTCAGCAAACACTGCAGCTCTGCTTCTGTCCATGTCCCTCCCCTGAACTTGAGACAGTGAGGCGAAGCAGGAGTTCCTGAGCTGCTAGAATGATGTGAAATGCTGTCTGTGCCACCTGGACGGCTCAACTTTCTCCCCTCCAGATTTTTTGCCTCTGAGTGGAAACTTGGCTGAATCAAGGAAATTATTTGGGAATATACTACTGATCAGGAGGGATTTAGATGTATTATACAGGATTATTATTTTTCCAGAAGTCTGTCTTGTGAGCAAAGGTTCCGCGTTACAGAATGTGTTGAAAATAAGTAGCTTATATTGGATTTCTGTGATGATGAAGAACTATTACTGTATGGAAAGACAAAATAAAAGGGCACTTTTTGTGAGGCTTATGCTATCAGAGGAACACAACACAATGCTGGAGAGGAGGGTATGGTGGCCAGCTAAAAGCAGACAGTGGAGAAAGAACACATGCAAACTTTTGATTGTGGCTTTCAATGCAAGACCATATAGAAGAGCTCAAATATTACTATATAAATTTTTTTTTTAAAGACCAGAAGTACTTGCACAGGAGTCTTTAGCATGTGTTGCTTTGCATTTACCAGATCAACTCTACAGAAATAGTTTCTGTCAAGTGGAAAAAAGGCCTCTTTTAACTCCTTCTGCCACATAGTTACTAAATATAGTGTTTTCTAGTGACAGTGCATTTTTGCTGGCACACATAGACTGTGCCAGTTAACAGCTAAATTACCTTTTGTAGATTTCTGCCTGAGTTGCATATAAAGTGAGCTACATTGCAGGTTAAAAATAAAATGTACTGTTCTAACAATTATTAAAATTCATGCCTTATAAAGTACTTTAAGCAAAGAAGCTGAATGCAGAATGTCTAAGCCTATATTGCAGTCTTGGGACTGCTCTGACATGGAAAACAGTGTATGAATACACAGTGGTAAAAATATAAAGAAGCTAGGAAAAGATCACAGGAGAGATACCAGGTTTTCTTTTGAGACAAGCCACGGAAATGTGAAATTAAGAAGTGCTCTAATGCATACTGACAGGGAGCGGAGGCATGGCTCACATTGCAGCTACAGCTGGTTATTTTTAGGCTGGTTTCCTTAGGAAGGCAGGCTTATGAGCACAGGGGGATGTTTGTGTGTGTATCTGCATGCACCTGCCTGTGCACTGTCATGACTTCTAAATCTGCTGGTCTCTGGTAGCTGAGTTTGACAGAGATGGTAATTTGCATCCTGATGGTTTCCTGAGAGTGGATGGGGAGGGAAGGTCGACTCCATCTCTTGTTAGGCAGGAAGGAACTCACGTGGGTAAAGATTGGAATAAGACCCCAGATGTAGGAAAACCTTGAGAGGGAAGGTCTAGCACCTTGTTAGGCACAGGAGAATCTGGCTGCAGGGCACCAAATCATAGGAAAACAGGGTTCAACAGTTCCACTGCTTATGGAACAACTTTTGAGGAGGTGGGACTTCTGGCAAAAGCTTTTTTGGCAACTTCAGCAGACTCTCCTCTTCTGTGGACCAGACAGGGAAGAGAGCATGAAGCACAGACACAGCAGGGGGTTCCAGCAGCTCTTGGGAATAGAGCTGCCAGGGGCTGCAATTTCTGTTTCTGAGAAGATGTTGTAACCTTTTAAATTTAACTTCACAGTGTAAGTGTAGTATAAGTATATGAAAAAATACTGAACTTTCCTTCTGACAAACATCTTGACAGTCAAAATGCCGTTGAAATAATTTTCTTCAGAAAATTTTTCAGTAGAATTGTATGTTCCTCCAAAAGGTTAACTTTTATGAAACAACATACTTTTTTGTTAAAAAAAAAAGAGCCTTGTCAGAAAGAGTTTATTGCTTGGAGTCTAACCAATTTCAGTATCAAATG